>CM068367.1:1411635362-1411830362 GCA_034769895.1 Magicicada septendecula
CGAGAGCAAACCGGTAACGTGAACTGTCTCAAAATAAAAGTGTAATATTGTTGCAAACTGTGCATTGTTAAAAGTGTAACATTGTTGCATATTTGATAATGATCGTTATTCTATAACAATGGGGTAAATTAAATTCTTGGATTTCGTTGTCAATGACGTGCCCGGTACTTAACTAAATACCACTATTATATTAACGACTCGGAACACAAAGGTTTTTATAAGTAAAAACACAAAGTTTTACCTTACAGCCCGAACCGGTTTTCGCCTTTAAAAGGCTTCTTCAGGGGCTGCCGCTGGTAGCGCTGTCCGTCCTGTTGTGGGCGACGGAATCGAATTTCGAAAGATCGATGCTGTGTGTGTGGGGTGAGATATGTTCGAATAATGCGTGCGATTTGAATTGTGTCTGTTCCTTTAGGATGTCGTTTTTATTTGTTTTCGTGTGTTTGTATATTTCAAATTGTTCTAGAGTGTCTAGTTTCGGCCTTGTTTTTATATGTGTGGTTTGCTTCAATGAGGTGGTTTGCAAAGGTGGATTCTGTAGTGGAGTTCAATGTATCTCTTCAAAGGCTGGCCTTTGTGTGTTCAATGTATCTCTGTTTGAAGCTACGTCCTGTCTGGCCTATGTAGAATTTGTTGCAATTTGAGCAATTTAGCTTGTAAACACCGGGTAGATCGAATTTGTTTTGTGCTTTGTGTGTGTGTTTTGATAGTGTGTGTTCTGTTTTGTTAGTATTTTTGTAAGCGATTCTGTATCCTGCTTTTTTGAATTTGTGGGCTATTTTTTCAGTTTGTTTGTTGAAGTATGTTAGTGTTATGAATTTGTTGTTTTCTGTCTTTGTCTGTTGTTTGTTTTGTGTTTTGTGTAGGAGTTTACTGACTATTGTTCTGTCATATTCGTTAGATTCTGCTAGATATTTTATCGTGTTTAGTTCGTCTTTGTAGTCTTTTTCATCTAAGGGGATGCCTTCAGAACCATGACACATAGACTTAACAACATGTCAGCAAAAACCTATAAAAATATGAGAGGCCGCAAGTACGTTCATTATTACAATAATTCTACCAGATTGCGTCATCTACATTTCTACATTTTAATTAACAATTAATGGTAGGTATGAAAAATTATAAAATTCAAATTTTCTCTAATAATCAAGCAGTCGTTGCACCAAATAAACAAAGGGCTAGATGTTGTGGTATTTTAAATTTAGGTTTTTCAAGGTAAGAGCCATTAGACTACCTGCCTACTATATGCCCTAAAATTTTACTTTCTTAATTGTGCAAATAATATTATCTGTTTACTTACTTACTCAATTACACACAAGCGTGTGCGTGCGCGAACACACACACGATATTGTTACGACGGTCTAACTGATCGTCGTATGGTACAGGGGAAAACAAGACACCAATTAAGTCACTAATCACCAGCTTTAATTATCATAATTAAACAGTTTGTAATCAACAAGATAGTCTCTTACAACAAACCAAATAAAAACTGTTCACACGCAAATAAAATGTCAACTAATATAAAATACAATTGTATTACATTTGTCCCGACAATTATAAAACACATAACACTTCGCCACAACACTACGAACCGCACTCCAGTAAACCACAACTCAAACTGAACTGAGCGTCGCTGAGTACTTGTATTTATACCCCGCCGAAACGCCAGAACATTCCATACTACGCATTAACAATAAAGGAAAACATTACAGCGTAATTTTTTGCGCCCTCGACACAGTGCGCGCGGCCGCGCGACGTCTGCATAGTCCAGCTAACGCGTGAGAATCATGTACGCACACACATTACAGTCGGGGTCCACCGGAACATTCGATAAACTTGTAGAACGTTCCGTATTACCACTTAAATTATATGCTGTTAACACAATAACTATAATTTTTTTATAAAGCATATTGTACTTTATTACATTGCGTACGTTTGAAGAGAACAATCTGTGTTATCAGAGTTATATTATATCAATTATAAATATTAACTTTAATTTATAGTGTTATAAACTCCTGATGATGCAGATCGTTTCTGTAAACGTTAATCAGTGACATTATATTGTTACGACATCACAGAACAATCTACGTGTTTATCGAACGATGCATTGGAATCCGGCTGAATGTTGTGGCGTACGTGATTTCAACATGCGCTTGCGAGACTTTGCTAGACGCCGCCAGCCTCGCTGACTGTGTCGAGGCCGCAATTAGTTACGTCGTAGTGTTGAGATAACGGGTAGTTGTGGAATGTTCTGGTCTCTGAGCGGGGTATAAACACTCGGCGTCAGCGGCCTTAGTTCAGTTATCTGGTCGGCGATTACTCTGTGCGTTCAAGTGATTATTAGTGAAGTGTTGTGTTTTATAATCGGGCGGTATAAATGTAATACAATTGTGTTTTATATTAGTTGACATTTTATTGCGTGTGAACAATTTTTATTTGATTTGTTGTGAGAGACTGTCTTGTTAATTACAAACTATTTAATTGTGACAATTAAAGCTGGTGATTAGTGACGTAATTGGTGTCACTAGAACAAGAAATTTATCATTTTTTGTGTTGGTACTAAATAGTATATAACCGACAATAAACATTAAGAAGTCGTGTAAACATTTTTAATATTCAATTCAGTTGCAAAATACCGCAGCAGTGCAAATCGAAAATCAGTGATTATCAGGTTAATCACAGGCGTTACTTATCAAAGCAATTTATTACAGCTTTAAAGTTTGCAGCCTCCATTGCCTTAATTACCAATCATTTGTTACGTAAGCGTATTTCATAATTTTGTTCAGCGGTGACCTCGCTTAATTGACGTAATTTATCATTATAAAATCAGTGTTCCACAGACAGACTGTAACTTTCAAAATGTATTAACTTGACAATATTTTTAAAACTTTTACACACGCTAAAAACAAAACGGTCATCTATCAATGTTTTTAACTACATACGACTCTATTGCAATGTGTATTAAAGTTATTTCAAACATTAATTTACAATTAATACTTTTAGTTCCTTTTTTGTAGACTCAACAACAAAATGAGTAACATATAATAAGACTTTTAGTACAAAATAACTAACAAATATCGTGGTCCATGCAATTTCTTTGTAACATTACAAACTCAAGTATTCATAGGGGTGTTCCTATTTGTTATTTCATTTTACTTTATTCTGAGATTTTATTGGCCGTTTTCTATGGTTTCTCGAGCTACGTTTGCACCACGAACATTGCAATTACTCCATAGTTGCAAATTACTGGATAGTTCCAGTTAATGGCAAACACTACATAATGTCCATTGGTAACAATGAACAACACAACATTGTTGCCATCAACAGGTTAAAAGATGGACTTTTGTCCCCATCCTCTCTGGTACCACAGTTTTACCTGGTAATATTTTTACCTTCTAAATATATAAAACAAATAGAAAAGACAGTTTCATAAAACCTTCAACTATAGGTAAGCAAATATATTAATTTAATTATTAAGACTGGCCAAGAAATCTAAGAAATGGACTGACCAAAAGGAGAGTAAAATTTAATATCGACTCTATGGAATAGCATAGTTGTTCATATACACTTAATTTAGATATTCTAATTTTAACAGTTTTCTACAGTAAAAATATAATTATTTGTTAACACTACGTAGTTTTCAGTTATAATTAACACAATTTTTTCATCGCTGTAAATACATAAAAGATATCAGATTCTTGCTACAAATTGGCACAACCAACACATATAAATAAAATAATATATGTTTAACCTAAATATGGTATTTCCAAAGCAATTGTCTGTTGTACTTCTACAAACTTCGTTTTTTCTTATACATGATAAAAATTACATTACTTAAAATTTAGGAAAATAAAACTGAAGAAATTAGTAATGCTGCTATAGAGATATTAATAAGATCAGACATCAAATATAATTACAAATTATTTTAGTTAACCGTGCTATTAGATAATCGCGCTATTAGTTAACCGGGCTCCTGGCTAATCGGGCTATTACTTAATCGGTCTATTAGTTAATTGTGCTTTAGTTAATGAGCTATTAGTTAATTGCGGTATATGTTAATTGCTCTATTAGTTAACTGCGATATTAATTAATTGGTCTATTAGTTAATTGTACGTTTGGTTAATCGGGCTATTAGTTAATTGTGCTTTAGTTAATCGGTATATTAGTTAATTGCGCTACTAGTTATTCGGACTATCGGTCAATCGAGATATTAGTTAATTGTGCTATTAGTTATACGTGCTATTAGTTAATCGGGCTATTAGTTATTCGGGCTATTAGGTGAATTTGCTATTAGTTTATCGGGCTATTAGTTAACAGTCCTATTTGCATTCGAACTATTAGTTAATTGCGTTATAAGTTAATCGGGCAATTAGGTTATTGCTATTAATTAATCGGACTAATAGTCAATTGAGCTATTAGTTAATTGCTCTATTAGTTGATCGGGCTAGGAAAATAATAGGCATACAAAAAACTTCAGAGTGTTGGAAATTAAGAAATAATGATGAAATATATCAGAGTATAGAAAATATAACAGAAACAATGAGAAAAGAAGACTATTATTTTTTTGGACATTTATATAGAATGGACGACTATAGGTTAAACAAAGCAGATCTTCAAATATTTATGGGGGAAGAAGTCAACATCAAGTTGAATTAAAGAAGTTTAAAAGGATTTAGAAAAACATAATATAAACGCAGAAGAAGCAATTGAAAGAGAAGGTTTTTGGGCAAAATTGTTAAAAATGGAAGGAGTCCAGGGTATGAGAGGGAAAAACGCAGGTTCAAAGTGGACTGAAGACAGGAAGAAGAGACACAGTGGAAAGATGAATGAATATTGTAGAAAAAGAAAAGAACAAGGAATAAAGAATTGAAATTGGCATGTGGTCCTTAGATGGCCGATACAAAAGAAAACGGAAAAACTTGAATGGGACGTAGAACATTTTAACACTAGGAGGGTAAAGGGACGTAATGGGAGGTAAAGGAAAACACTAGCAAAAAATATATATTTTATGTGGGAAAATGAAAGGTTGAATTGAAAACTCACCCAAAAGGTATGAGTTATAAAGAAGTGTAATATTGACTTTTTTATTAAACCAGAACAAACTAAAGTATTATACTGACCATCTATGACGTTTGAACAACGAAAGAAAGTTTTAAGGATTTCTTTATCAAATATTATAATTGAGTTTGAAATTCAATTAAAAACTAATTTATTATTTATATCTATTTATTATTTATTATTTATTTATTATCTTATTTCAACATAATTTTTTTGGGGCAGTTTAATCATTTTAGTTTAAGTCTTTAAAAGTCGTTTCAAAGGCCTCCAAATTTTATGTTACTGATACTTACAGACGTAGATCTGATTTCATTGAGGAAGAGGACGGCAAACCGTGATAATAGTTCATCGTTCCAAAACTCTGTCTAACTGACTTCTGCGGCTACTTACACAGCAAAAACGAAAAGTTTATACAATTCTATAAAATTTTTAATTACCCCAACGTATAAATTTTTAATATAATAAGATTATAATTTTTAATAGGGTTTATAATATAATCTTAACATTTATAAGGTTTAATATAAAGAGTGCGTCAGTGAATTATAATGAGCAAAAACTTATTTTAAATATCAATTTTTAAAAGAATGAACAAATTTTTGTATATCTGTTTACAAGCACTTAAATCCTCAAGCAACGAAAAGCCTTAAGTAGGTCGTGTTTCTAAAAATTAAGAGTCCTTATCTTAACAATATAGGAATTCCGTAGGTTTTGCGTACTTCATTATATCTCTGAACACCTAAAAGCTTTATCCAACAACAATATACATTCTGCGTTTGCCACACACATACACACAAAAAACCACAGCTACACCAACACAGATACTAATCTTGAAATATTACGCTACTTAACCAAAGGTCGAAAACTTAACACAACAGAACAATATGAAATATACAAACACCACATAACACAACCAAACAACATACTTAACGACCAATTACAGTATAAATCACACACACTTTTTGACAAAACGATACAAAATAATAACAATAATTTGGATCCCCGCGCCAATCTCCTTCCTCCGCACACCACCCCCACTACACCTTTCAAAATAAAAACCGTTACAAATTAATGGCAGTCTGTCTCAAAGCTGACGAAGGCGAACACCACGCCGAAACGCGTACGAGAAGAAAAGACGAGTAAGTTTCACAAGTTGAAAGTTTCAATATTCTATAAAGTTCATTATATCACTTATCATCTCCAAGGGAAATAAATCAAAATTAAGTTAATTTCGAATCGAGTTTCCAGCTCCGAAAATTTTTTGTGGTATATTGTATCGAATACATTACTAACCGTCATCATTTGACCTGGATAACCACGTGTCTCTGGGAGGAAACATATTAGGAAAGCATTCTGTAAAACCACCATGTAAACTAATCTAATGTAGCTTACAGGCCCGCCTTAGTTTTGAAATATATCCTTACACATAGGGAGCGAACTAAGCATGTAACTGACATGTTAACGCAACGAGATCTATGACAGTCACACCACTTCTTTGTAATCGCCTACATTCACGCGCGAGCGTTTTGAACTTCCATGGAAACTAAGATGCGAGATTCGCCAAAACAGATGTGAGAATAAAGTGTGTGTGTGTGTGTGTGTGTGTGTGTGTGTGTGTGTGTGTGTGTGTGTGTGTGTGTGTGTGTGTGTGTGTGTGTGTGTGTGTGTGTGTGTGTGTGTGTGTGTGTGTGTGTGTGTGTGTGTGTGTGTGTGTTAGAGACAAAAACATGTAATATTGCTGAAGAAAGTAAAAACTTGTACACAAACTTAAAGTTTTAAAACCATGTTAACGGTATCCAAGCCACTATATAATATAATAAATTGATTTACCTCCGTCTTGTGGCTGCCTGATAATTCTTCTCAACACTTACGCGTTTCGGAACCTAAGATTCCATCATCAGAGTGTAAAAGTTTTAAAAAATCGCTCTAAAAGACGTCGTTATCCAATAAACATATAAAAATAAAATGCATGAACACACACAATGAAATAAGATTGCATCTGCGAGTCTTTGAGTGCTTTATGATATCATATATGAAATCAGTTTATTATATTATATAGTGGCTTGGATACCGTGAACATGGTTTTAAAATTAGAAGCTAGTCAAGCAACTACGGTGTATAAATTCATAAAGAGTGTGTCGCGATCGATCGTGGAGTGCGCACTCAAAGACTCGCGTACGCGGATGCAATCTTATTTCATTGTGTGTGTTCATGCATTTTATTTTTATATGTTTATTGGGTAACGGCGTCTTTTAGACCGATTTTTTAAAACTTTTACACTCTGATGATGGAATCTTAGGTTCCGAATCGCGTAAGTGTTGAGAAGAATTATCAGGCAGCCACAAGACGGAGGTAAAACAATTTATTATATTAAAGTTTGAGAAAACAGTAGTTGTAATTAGCTAATTGGCAACTACTTAAAAGATTTTCAAAATTAAGCTGAAGGTTACCAAACAATGGATAGAGCGTTGATGATAGTAATGTCTATTTCTTAAAGCGAATTTTGTTATAAGCAAAATTCATTACCGTAAACGTTTAATGATTAGGCCCTCATATAGCAGTATAGGTGACAAATTGCCGTATTTAGATGTCAAAGTATAAATAAAATTGTTAAATAAACTTTGATGTAGGAGTGAAGTAGAGAGACTTAATGTGCAACGTCAGACGAGGCGCGGGTACACGTGCAGTGGCTTGTACGCCAAGTTACGCCACTAATTGATGTTACGACACTAATTTAATCAAAGTCTTGTGTGCGGGCTGGGTAATCGATATGTTGAATAAAGTGGCATAATACTGAACCAACAACGCTCACTACCTGTCTCGCGTCTTTTGTTGCAAGTTTTCATTAGTTATTCAAGGAAATTAAGCCTGAGAAATTCTCTTTCACGTTTTCAAATCTTGTTTGAAATTTTCATTCTCTTTCTACTTCTTCTTTTCCTATTCTTTTGACGTAGAATACGTCTTACCTTTCAGGCCAGCAATAGGCACTCCCAACCAGAAAATCGAGCGTTACGTTTTCACGTCACGTTTGAAATTGAAATATTATCTAAACGACAAAAGATTCACGCTTATGTAAAGTACCATTTGACAGATAAAGGAACAAAGATAATAAATAGCACAATATAAGCGGGCTATTGCATCATCCAGCGCGGGGTGGGGGGGGAGAAATAGAATTATTTTGCGCCGCTCGGCGCGCACTAAAGTAGTATTTCTCCGGTTTCCGATGCGATAGAACGTTGAGTGAAGCGTCGTTAAAATTGTCTCATCGAGTACTATCTACATAGTGTACCGTAATAGCGGTGATATTATTAAGAGGTTTGTATAATTGTAATTCAAGTTGTAAAAATCGTGTGTTCGGACAAAATGTCGCGGTATATGCATGCTAAACGTGCTCAAAAGTATCGTAAACGCATACAGGAGAGTAGAAAAAATCATGGGGAATTCAAAAAACCGAAAATGACCAATGCCGAACGGCAGAGGATTTACCGATAACGCTTAAAAGACAAGTAATTAAATACTGAAGTCGAGTTGGATGAGGAAGAGCGCCCGACTTCGCAAGTGTGTCAGCCGATCGAATTCAGCAAAACGTGGCAGTTAGCTAAAGCACATCCACAAAACAATCTTTAATAATGAATTTGGACACGCGTGTGACGTTTGTGACAGACTGTGGTTCCAGATGGACATAAAGATAGTGGCTGTTAAAGTGATGCCGTTGCAACACCATGGAGACCAGAATTAATTACCATAGTAACAAGTAAATAAACAAATGATATTTAACGGCATCGGAACTATAAATAAAGTCTTGCTTGAACCAACTAATTAACTAGTGTGATGATTATGCAAATGAAATTTTTGTACTTTGTAAAACTAAATATGTGTTTGTTCATTTTATTCATAACACATTAGCAACCCTAAAGCACACAGGCGTATTCTACGCTCTGAAGATTTGCGGCCGTGGCTCCGACACAGCCCCCGCCGATTTTTGTATTCTACTATGCCTACAACTTGCTTAATTTAGTTCGTTTTGTTTTCTTCAATTTTTTATAATGATAATAAAATGATATGTAATTTTATTGTAATTCTTATTACATTACTATTTGTTGTAACGCCCGTTTCTGGGGCCTCACGGAGTAAAAACTGCAGTCGTGCAGACAGAAATTCCGTGGGCAGTGGCTTGTCATTTATAAAACAATTTTTTAAAACTAATCTGTTTATTATAAGCAAAGCAACAATTGAACTTAATAATTCAACATTTCTAATGAAAATCTCTAAATAAAACAATAAATAAATCTTTTCTTTTCAAAACATCAATAGCATTTACAAATCTATTGTGTAAATCTTTATAATTCCTTATTTGAAAACTTTACCTAATTTCTGAATTAATAATATTACTTAATTACCAAAATTTAAAACGTTACGTAATTATTGAAATTGAGGTCATTACCAACCCCTTTGACCAAACTGTATTCACAGTTTAATTTATCGAAATTTTTCTAATACTTAAAATTAATAAAAATAAAACAAACTATGTACTTACGCTTTGCTGTAGAGGTTCCATCCTTGCACAAAGTAAAACTGATTGATCAAAATTTAAACTTGTGAGATAATTTGCCTTATGAGAGCGAATAAACATCTTCCCAGTGTTCTTCGTCAATCTTATACTCCCCATAACGTAAAGAATCTCAACGAGTAACGCCCAAATTTCAACCAATCAGAACTGGATCTTGCACGCGTCTCGATGTCCATCCATGTCACGTACAGGTCGAAAGTGACATCAATTATTGTAAACCAAAGACGAATCTTGTGGTTCTCAAATACTGACAAGAAAACAGTTTTAGACTCTGTGGTTGTCCTCTCGCTACACATAACCTTCTGTTGCTTGGAAACAAAATAGTTATGAAAAACAATTATTTGAATTTGGAACTTAAACTTTTTGGAACTTTTGTCTTGGCACTTTTGGATAGGAACTTATGTACTATTTCCATGAAGCTAAAAAACATTTAACGCGTTTTGTTCTTCCTTCCAAATAGTAGATATTAAACTTTCACTTGTGTGTTACACCTTATTACACTTCAACAAAAAACAAAGTAAATTGATTTAGTATTTAATGATGCATTATCATTTTTGCTGAATAACATACAAGTTTAGCGAACACGCTTTATCGCTTCGTTGTCCTTATATTACTTGTTAAACTGCTACCTGTCGTGCTCCGGACGAGGCCTTTCAGTGTCTCCACCATTATCGAGTCCTAAACAACGACTTGGTAATGGTGGACACATTAAAATGTCTCGTCCGGAACAAGTAGCAGTGCAGCAAGTAAGCAGTGTAGTAGTTGGAATTACGAAGACTGCTAATTTAAATAACAAGATGAATGAATACTCTTTAGCAAAAATATCCGTATCTAAACAAGTATTACTTTTTAAAAAGTCATTAAATGTAATTACGTTTTTCATTTGTTTTCGTTTGTCAAGTTTAATTCTCTCTTTATATATTTATAAAATGTTACGATTTCATTTAGTTTCTGATAGGTTCATACTTGAAATTGTTGACTCGTTGCATTTTACTCTTCTTTACATTGCAGTCAAGCGTGTATTCTTAACCTTCCCAGTGTCTTCTTTGACATTGATACTGGTTACTTTGTATTTAGTGATACATCAAAATTGTCTTATCTACCTCGTGAATCTTTTTCGAAAACCGATAAAACATCCCCTCGCCAGCTAACCGTATTTGTAGCCCCCATATTTTAACATTATTAGAAGTGAATAAAAATTAATTATTCATCATAAGATAGTGACATGATTTCTATTGTCTTCGACTTACGTTGTGATTAAACGGATATAGCCCTAGTTGTAAATAACGTTTATTGAGCATATCGAGAAAAGATACAGGAAATATTGACTGCAGTATTTTGTCAGTGTCGCTAGTAAATCAAGTTATCGTCGCCATAGCGACGTCCCTTCCGAAAATATCAAGTTATGAAGAGACAAGTTTGTTGCAAAGTTTTAAAAGTACACGTGCGCGCGCATATGTGAAAGTTTATGATACCAATTCATCTTTCTTAAATAAGTAACAGGAAGGAAGGAATGTTTTCACTAGTTCTAACTGATAAATTTGTAGAGAACAATACAATTTTAAGAAATTTTGGAAGGTTAGTTATAAATCGTAATAGCCCTTGTCACTAAATACTTTAAGTCTGTATTTATTTGTTCCTGTTAACTTTAGTTACTAGCTTTTATATTCTATGACAATAGTATTATTAGTATACTTTTTTCAAAAATGGATGTTTTTACTTCCATGTTCCATGGTCATGGCGAAAAAAATCGTGTTCGAGATAACGACAGGTTTGATTTCATCAAAACATGAAAAAAAGTCATTTTTCGAAAAGTGTCTGTGTGTAGAATTTTTTCTATGGCAAACGATAACAGCCGCAAATTCAAACAGAAACAAATAAGTTTTTGCATACAGCTCTGAACTGTAGAGGACTCAAAGCCTATTGATTTTGGTGAAGATCTTTTAACAGATCTTTTCCCCTTGGGAAAGGGGTTGTTTACCTGCAACGTTTTACGTTTTAACAAGAGTAAAGTGCTTATTTTTGATAAATAAAGTATCCTGAAAAGAATGTCATAATAATCCACTGTAGAAAGGTAGATGAAATATCTATAAATGGAAAGGGTAGTTGAAGGGGGAGACAGCAATTTTTTTTATAAATTAAAATGGTAGTTGATGATGGAGGAAGTAAATTTTGTAAGTTTTATATGTGTAATACGTTATTGACAACAAAGAAGTAGTTTCTATGGAAACATTTCATTTCACTTTAACAAAATTCTATATTTTTTTCATTTTAATTTAAATCATCTATGAGAGAAAATATATCGTTCGTGGCAGGCAAGCATATCTCAATTATGTAATGTTTACGTTTCCATTTTATTATTATGATTACCGCAATAAAAAGACAGGCAAGATACACACACACACAAATCGCGTTATTTCTGGCCTCGCTCATGTTTATTTTCTTACATTTGCACGCTTTTTAAATGGAAAGTGCTGAAACCCACACCAACACAACGCGTGGAAGCCGAAAAAGTGTCCAGCGTGGATAGCGATTTGCTTCCTGTCGATCGCTGGGCAGTGTAACTGCATATGTTTACAGAGGAACGGTTCATAGACAGACTTTTCGTCTTTAGGGAATGAACCCACTGCAAGATGCTCAGGATCCATGAGTGACTTCGGAGCGCTTCGGAGGAGCGATGATTATCTGCGTAGTTCGGTTTCTTTATAAGAATAAAGTAAGCCTACCTAATTTTTATGGATAAAGTGACTGAAAATAACATTACATTAAACGACTACCCCATAATAACAAAAATATTTATAAATAGTGAAATTAGTTTGAGGATGGGGGATATTTTTTTAGAAATTACCGAACCGAATTCAAGTAAATTAATTTAAACATAAATCTTACAACATGGAAGTCATGTAAGGTTCTCCACACCGATTTTTATTTACAGCTTACAAAATGCTGTAATTGACTGACATGAAAACCAAACAAAATATAGATGTTTCAGATGATGCGTGGCGTCGTACATAGAACGTTAAGGAAAAAACGAGGAAAGAGACACGGCTTAAATTTTATAAAACAATGAAAGTGCCTGTTTTACTATATGGATCTGAAACATGGGTTCCTACAAAGAAGATTAAAACCAGATTCAAATTTCAGAAATGAAGTTTCTGAGAAGGACAAAGGAGAAAACAAAGAGAAAACAATCTTGTATCACAGCAGCCACTGTGGTAGACTCCCTGGAAAATAACGTTAATCTACGTTAGATTACATGCAATCACTTGAATCTTCTAAACAATTTAGCACCAAACCAAATACATTAGAGAAGAGCTATAGGTTTTCTCCATAAATGGTAAAAGCCAAACGTATCGCAGGCAATGGTTACACCATCTGGACAGAATGGAGGTTGTACGACTACTTAAGGTTGCGTTTCGATATAGACCCTTTGGTACAAGAGATGCAGGAAGACCGAGAGTGAGATGGAGGGATACTCTGTGAAGACGGAACAGGCAAAGTGCCTACTCCGTGAGGTGCAGAAGAAAAAGAAGAAAAAGGAACCAAACGCTTTCCTGATTATTTAATTTCATACAAAAAATTATATGCTTCGCCAAATACGGCGTCAGTTCAATAATGCGTATTTTAATTAGGACTAATCAGGGTCATTACCGTAACTGGATACGACTGCCACTACGGAAGATTCACAATAATCTTTGTAACCTTCACGTGATTCTCTTAATTTTTTTTTCTTCTTGTGCGTTATAAAAATTTACATGGAAACATATAAGAAATAATGAGAATATTACAGTACACAATATCGCAGAAAGCCTAGTTTATTGGCCATTAACAAGAAATGTTAGGAGATCGAAGGTAAAATGTTGAAACCGGAAAAGACAAATCTCGCTAATCTCAATCAGACAGATTTTATCCATGTTCCTGGACAGATGTTCAAAAACATATATTTTTGTGGTAAGGCCACCATATACTTTTACAGTGTATTGCAAAATGCATTAGATACAAAATATGGAGTAGATAACACGGTATGAAGAGGTTAATAGGTACAGTTAAATATGGGGAACACAAAGTACTTGGGTAGCGAAACACATTTTGGAGCGGTAGGCGTACATAAAATACGAGTAGATTTAATTCTGTGTACGCTGAACAGAAAGGAATTAGATTTTTCTTTTGCGTTAAAACTACTTCGTTTTAATTACATGACAACGCCAATAGCTTCCCTACGTATTATGTAACAGCTAAAAATCCTTAACTGTCCCCTAATCAAAATAATTCCAGCTAAAGGTTTAACTAATTATTTCTCAATTAATAAAATTTTGAGCAAATTTTTCCAAACCTGTAAAAGTGAAAAATGTTTTCAAACCGTTAAAAAATCCTACAGTGTTATAATAAGGTTTCTGCTAACAGTAACTAACGTACAAATCTAAAGATATTGTTACAACGGTCTGACGGGTCGTCGTATTGTACAGTGGAAACAAAATACAGGCACCAATGAAATCACTAATTACCAGCTTTAATTAATTAGTCACAAATAACAATTTGAAATGAACAAGTTACTCTCATACAGTAATTCAAGATAAATTTGTCCACACACAATAATAATGTCAACTATTAAGAGTTCCGCACTAATTATAACACAGTAGTCACTTTCCACAATATGCTGAAGAGATTATCGGCGAATACCAGTCCGGTTTCAGAAAAGGAAGATCCACCATAGATCAAATATATAGAGTCAGGCAAGTTCTGAGTAAAGCGTGGGAACAAGATATAGACGTCTATAATATTTTTGTTGATTTTAGACAAGCCTGTGATTCGATAGATAGGGATAAACTATCTAATATTTTATACGAATTCGACATACCAGTGAAACTGGTAAGAAGGATGATAAACTTGACAATGACTAATACAGAAGCTCAGGTACGAATACAAGGACACAAGACAGAAGGATTTGTAATCAATCGAGGGTTAAAACAGGGAGATGGGCTGGCCCCGACCTTGTTTAATCTAGGTTTAGAATATGTGATCAGAAAACTGTCAGTAGGAAGAAACAACGTACTGACAAACAAATCGGTCCATTAGCAGCCTACGCGGACGACATCAACATAATGTGTCGGACAAAAAATGGAGCAGAGGAAACGTATTCTGAACTCAAAGAAAATGCTGGCAATATAGGCCTCAAAATCAACATAGATAAAACAAAAATATTAGTGCAGACTACAAGACAAATAAACTACGGAACAATCGACAATATCGAAAAGGTGGACAACTTTAAATACTTGGGAACCATATTAGAAAAAACGGCACAGAAGAAGCCGAAATCCGAAACCGGATAGTCCAAGCCAATAAAGCGTATTTCGCCACATCAAGTATCTTCAGATCCAAAGACATCCACAGAAACACGAAACTAAGGATATACAAATCAATAATAAGACCCATCCTAACCTATGTGAATCCTGAACTCCAAAGCAGCAAACACTCTCGATACCTTTGAAAGAAAAATATTACGAAGAATTCTGGGACCAGTTAATGACGTACATGGCTGGAGAATAAGATATAACTTTGAATTGTATCAATGTATAAAGGACCACCGCTAACACGGTACATAAAACTACAGGGTCTAAGGAGCGCTGGTCATGTAGCCAGGATGGGAGAAGAAAGGATACCACAAAAACTATTGTACACCAGAATCCATGGAAAAAGACCAGTGGGAAGACCAAGGAGAAGATGGGAGGATGCGGTGGATGAGGATGCAAGAGAGGTATTGAAAGTGCGTTCCTGGAGGAGGATGGCGGCTGACAGAGGAGAATGGGGGGAAAAATTGAAGGAGGCCAGGGTCCAGCAAGGGCTGTAGTGCCATAGGAGAAGAAGTCACTTTCCACAACAACCACTTGATCCGCGCTCTACAATCTCCCCATACGTAACTACTGTAATTAGCTAAGCCAATATGCATATAATATAAGCTAATGTGTAACTAAACATTGCTTATATATAGCCCGCAGATGTTCCAGAATAATTTTCCATTCTTTTGGCGGTGTGCCAGCATAATTTACGTAGTACAATCTGAAGTAGTACTTGACTGAACGGCCTTGACAGACGCACTGCACCTGCTCGGATAGTCGAGAATCGTGTAGAACGACTGCCGAGAGCGTTCCGTAATTGTTGTAACAGTATTTTAGAGTTGTGTAAAAATTCTAATAAGTCTAAAACAATTCCAAAATTTTAATAATAAATGAAAGTGGATTTTACACATTTTAACGTTTAAAATTACCATGTGCTCTTTAAATATCTACACACGAATATACTACAATTATCCACATTGAGTAGTTCAACTTCCCACTCACTAACATCCAGTGTTGCTATTTACAGCAATACTATATAAGGGTTAACCCTTATGACTCAAACCGTCCTTATAGTTACAAACTGGCAGCCTTTCGAAGCATGGTTTTCCGCCTACTTAATTATAAACTGAACAAAACAGAATACATAAAAGAAATAGCCACAATAAAAACAATAGCCAGAAATAATGGATATAACCAACACTTAATAGATAATTTAATAACAAGGATGAAGAATAAAAACAATAGGCCTACAACTAACAACTGCTCGGAATCCATTAGCACAATAGAACAAAAACAAACTTCCTTTCACTGCACTACACAGACGAAAATTCCTTAAAAATAGGAAACATTTTCAAAAAATTTGGCTTCAATCCAGCCTACAAAATAAAAAGAGCACAACTGAAACAAGAATACACAAGTTACGCCAAGAGAAGAAGCCAAAGGCGTTTATATGATTACTTGTAATGCAGGGGAAGAAGTTTGCAATAAGAAGTACATCGGCTATACCGACCGCACCTTTCGTAAAAGGTTCAATGAACATGCTGCGAAAAATCACCGTAAACCTTCGTCAGTTGTGGCGCAACACCTAAAAAGCCACCCACAACACAACATCAATTTCAACACCTCATTAGAAGTATTAAGGTATAGCTCAAACAAAGAAACATCAAAACTATACGAGCAATACCATATTTACAAATACAAACGAGGAGCCGGTGAAAAAACACTGCTTAACAGAAAAGAGGATTATAGGGATTTGGTTACATTTAAAATAATAGATTACCTCGAAGAGTACGCACAAAGGTCGCGCGTCGGGTATAACGATAGTTTATCGTTAGTCGGTTTCCGTATGACGTGCGGGCAACAAGTGCTGGCCAGCTACGATTTTAAATCGTCCGTTCGAATTTGGTTTTCGTTATAATATGAACGTTATTTTAAAAATTTTTAAGTGTTGTGTTTTATGTTGCGTGTTATATGTACATGTGTCGACGACGCTCACATGAGTGGAAATTTTTTATAAATGTTATGTAAGTTTACTAAATGATTCCGATTGAAGACGGAACACAACTGTTCCGAAATGCATCTTGGATGAAAAACTAAACAATCACCGACTGGAATACGTAGAGGTGTACTTGTAAGTACTAAAAATTCTTTATACATAAACTATTTCATTATAGACTACGTGTAGTTTGTTACGTTTTTACAATCTATACAACCCCCTACAAATAAGATTTTAAATTTAATATATCCTTCTGTCTGATAGCATATCTGATTAACATGTTTCAGAGCTTATTTTTAATTGCAGTTTTTGTAATTTTGAAGCACTCGTTCTGCTATCTATCATCCATAACATTCAACTACATCGGGCTTCCAGCTCGATCTTCGTCTCACCTGGCGGACACATTTCGAGCAAGTAGCCCACAAAACTGCCAATCGTCTTTACAAACTGCTACCTACTTTGCAGAAAACCTATGACCCGCCGCCTAGGGAAACTTATCATCACCACGTATGGGGAGCCGATGGTTGTGTTTCTGTATGGGGCTACTTGACTAAAACCCATTAGCGTAACTTCAGTCTTTCCTCGACCGAGTACTGCGCTGGACATGTAAAGCCCATTATTTGACTTCAAAGCAGACCATCCAAAAATCCCTTCGTTTCCGTTCCCTGCATGCCACTATAGGGACAGATCCAGAAAATTCTACCCCCGCTGTTCCCGATTTTAGAGCAATCCCCCCCCCCCAATCAGCGCCCTCGTTTGCAAACCATCTGTGCATGGTGAATCTTGGGCCCGGCGTCGGAAAACCCTCACGCTCAATTAGATTCGTCTAATTGAAATCCCACGGCCGGTAGCAGGGCACAGTTAGTAATCCAATGTATCGTGGTCCCCGCGGTGGGAGCGCTAAAAGAACCTCGGGACTCGGCACAACAGCGGGCGACGGACATGCCCTTTGCCTCACTCAACCCATGGTCAGCAAGCATGACATTCTAAAAACATGTTTGTGGTAAGTCGACAAATCAATACCGTTCTTACCACTGAAAACCTCTCCCGTAACAAAATAAACCGTTAGACACAGGAACAAAGCCAAACACACGTACAATTACACAAACAACGAAACAAAGGGAAGTAAACAAGAGCACGCTGCTTCGTACAGCATCGTGCACTGCACATACAAGATTTATTTTCCATGTGAAATATATATCTCAATAGCGGCCATAAATCGTTTGTGCCTAAAAAAGATTATTTTCATTCCGTTCTGCGACATAGTGGTGTGTTGCTTTAAAATTTATTGCTCGACGTTTTTCAGGCTGTTCGTAGTGTCGGCCTTACTTTAAATCCCTTGATCGTTGCATTCTAACGCCTTGTTTGACTTTACCACCAAATATTTCTTACGTCCCCTGACGGAATATAAACCTGACGTACATGTAATGTTTGTAGAAAATTGCAACATCAAATTACTGAAATACTTAAACTATTTAAAATGGCAGCAAAAACAAAGTTATTAAACTAGCTATAATTAGTAAACTTTTTATCATTTCAATAACCACGATTGCGATGACGACGACGACAACGGTGATGATGATGATGATAATAATTATTATTATTAGAGTTTATTTATAGAATACATTTCCGTGTCCCTATTAAAAAATTATTGGATGTCGTTGTCCATGACGTGTCCGTTACTTAACTAAATATAATTATTTCACTATCGACTCGGTTCAGGTTAAGGCAAAACCTTTACGTTTTTACCCATCAAAAACTTTGTGTTCCGAGTCGGTAGTGAAATAATTATATTTAAAAAATTATGATTTTTCTAATTTTACTGTTACTTTTGTTATATTTTATAAATTTATGTAAAGCAGTTAAACTTATGGAAAGAGCCTTACTTCTGTACTAAGATATTGTTAAAACGGTCTAACTGATCGTCGTATGGTACAGTTGAATACAAAATACAAGACACCAATGAAGTCACTAAAAAACAGCTTTAATTATCACAATTAACAGTTTGTAATCAACAAGATGATACTTGTACAATAATTCAAATTAAACTTTTTTACACGCAATAATAATGTCAACCAATAGAGTCCCGCACAATAATCAATTTTCACTAATAGCCACCTGAAACGCACTACGTAATCGCCCCAAGTAAACTGACTTCTAAGCGGCAGCTGTTGCGTAAATAGATAACACAAGTGTTCCAGAATATTCCATAATAGGCGTCAACAGGTACTCGAAAACACTAGAGCGTAATTGATTGCGGCCTTGAGGAAACACGTACCTGCTGGGCTAGGCTGAGTAACGGGTGGAGGAAGCTCTCGGCTGTTCCAGTCGCTTCCATTCGTTTCAATATTGTATGTTTTGTAAGGTTACTTTGAGCGATGATCACTTAACTTGTTCAATGTGTTAATGTGTTAACCATCACGTAACCATACTAAACGTTTCTACACTTATCATACTCTACTTAAACCCCGGTAACGTTGTGTTTTGTAGTTAATGGCAATATGACAGGAACGTTAAAGTCATGCAAGAACTCTGCGAGAATCAAGAGACAAGAGAAGACAATCTCGTATCGCAGCAGCAGCCACTGTGGTAGACTTCCTGCAACATAACGTTAAGCTCCCTTGGATTACATGCACTTACTTGAATTTTCTAAACAATTTACCACCAAACCAAATTACTCTTTATACACAATTCATTAAACAGTAAGTCGCATGGATAGTGAACGTATGTTACATTGAATCTTTGGGAATTTATCTAATTTTTCTAAATACGAAGTTGAAAACGAGATCTTTCTTAATACCAGGCTTTCACTTTCTAAGCAAACGGCACAAAAACAAGGCCTAGTGTAAATAACACTGAAACCGACACAAGTAAAATATCAAAAAGTTTAGTATGTACACCTACAAATTGATTATACTTGATGAAAAAAACATTGTAATTGTATTTCTTTTTGCTAGCAGCAATTTCTAATCTCGTATTAATTATTAATGAGAGAATTAAGAAAATTACATTAGCGTTTTTTCCTAGCTCTCCTAAAAGCATTTTCTGGTTCCTCGTAAATTTTTAAGAATATTTAATATGCAACAAGAAAAACACCTGAAGTAGTAACGTTTTGTTCAGTGCAGAATTATTAAGTCCTCTTATATTTTTAAACTGTTTTTTACGTAAATTTCATAAATTAATTTTTGTATTATGTTTTAATGTTTTCCCTAAAAAATGTAAACATTATATTAACAAGATCCATTTACAAAACCATAGAATAAGTGTGATCATTCGATTAAAAATTTTTAATGATAAATAAAGCATATGTTACGAAAACGGTCTCACTGATCGTCGTATGGTACAGTGGAAAACAAAATTACAGACACAATCAAGTTACTAATTACCTGCTTTAATTATCACAATTAACAGTTTGTAATCAAAACGTTATTCAAGAAGATTATACTCGTGCAATAATAATGCAGTTTAATTTGTCACACGCAATAACAATGTCAACTAATAGAGTTACGCACAATAATTACTTTTCACTAACAACCACTTGAACGCACAGAGTAATCGCCCGACGTAAACTGACTTTCAAGCGGCAGGTATTGGATGTTTATAGTTTGCAGGGTTCCATAATATACGTCCTTAACAAAAGCACTCAAAAATTCTAGAGGATACTTTAGCGCGCGGCCTTGGCAGAAACACGCGCCGGCTGGGCTAGTTGAGAAGTCTATAGAACGACACTATCGACTGTACCAGAATGTTCCGTATAGCGTAATAATATCATCTTCTTAGGCACAGAAACACACACTTGTTTTTCACTCTTCCAGTGGTAGTCTTTATTGGTAGTGAAAACAACAACGATGTATACTGTCATACATATATACTACAGCAATACAAATTGCACTTAAAAATTTATTTAAATTTTTGGAGCCCTACGATTTTGGAGCGCCAATTACAACAATACAAATACATCGATTCAAGTTAATTTAACTTGTGTAGCCTCATGCTTTTGGGAGACACTTATTTATACAACGCAAGTTAACCAATTTAAATCCATTTACATATTGTGTATTGAATTCATGGGTGTAATCGTAATAAGAAGATGATACGTTATTTACGTCTAAAATCATTCCATTATTTATTTATTTAAACAACATCTCTCATATCGGATATTAAACAATAACTCATTATTAAATCGTTTGTACGAAGTTTTCGTACATAACTTATTGCTAACAAATTACATACTTAAATTATATACAACTCTTATTATCTAATTGTAATTACTTTAAAATATTTATTTTGCTCTCGGCTTACTCATGGTGTGTTCATATTTTTGCAATTGCTGATTCATTAGCTTCAGAAAATAAATTTACTTCTATTCAAACTTCTTTTATATTACTTTGTTTTACTTACTACAGCATATGAATTATTTTCTTTTTCATCAAAGACTTTACTAATTACGTTAATTCAAAAATTACTTATTTCTCTTATCATTTACGTTACTAATTTCTAAATTGGATACAAGAAAAATTATTCTAATTTTTACTGCTTTTACATTTATGTATCATTTATTTATTTTAATATTGGTTGAATGTCTTCCATTTAAACTTTAATTAGTGTCTTTCAACTGTCTGTAATTAAATGTTTTCTTTATCACCTCGTTTGATGTGGTTATTAATCTGTACGTCCTCCGTGTCCTTCTGGTCGTGTCCTCTGCATGTGCTTCTGATCCTCTGTTCGTGTCCTCCGTGTGTGCTGATTAATAGTCGTCTCTCTCACGTCATATGCTGCCGGTGTGTCCATAGACCTCATCGTATGTACTTTACAGCTCTGACTGTATAGCTAGTTGAACGGTGATTCTTACGATAATTGTGAATTTGTGTCGTCGACTGACATAGCCTCCTGCGGCAATGGTTGAATCGAGAAGAAGAAACTTTATTAGCGCGACCTGGTATTTATAGTCCGGTCATGCAAAAACTCCTGTCTGAACACTTTTCAACTTGTCAGATTCTGTCGAGGCGTTACTACCCCCACTCTGGTGCAATTCACTATTTTCGCCTATTTTCGCGAATTACGAAGTTTGTTTCACCTCACTCGATGCTCAATCGATCACTAATTTTTATGTGATTACTATACGTAAATTGCTATTCTCTATGGTATTCACAAAAAGAGTTATTCATTTTTTATGTATAGTAATTACACTTTTCGTCACCTCTGTATGGCTTTTTAACATTTTATTTATGTATAATTTTTACACACTTTGGTGTCTTTTGTTTTATCCTATCGTACATAGTTTTCTTATAATTAACAATAAACATATAACTATTCTACTTGAAAAGGGTTGGTTACATTTCAGGAACAGACAGGTTTCACACACAATAACAAAATACGCACGTACACAACGCTAGCGACATGTGTGTCGAAATTGCATGTCCATGCATGAATTCTGTACTCCCTATTTTTACTACGATTCGGCTTATGCAATCTGAATCATGTTTATTAATTCATATTTATTCATTTTTATTATTTATTTGGGCAATGCACAGTATCATTACTGTCTGTATTGTTGCAATACACATACGTACATACATACATACATACATACATACGTACATACATACACACATACACACATACACACATACATACGTACGTACTTACATACATACATACATACATACATACATACATACATACATACGTACATACATACATACATACATACGTACATACATACATACATACGTACATACATACACACATACACACATACATACATACATATGTACGTACATACATACATACACACATACATACATACATAAATACGTACATACATACATACATACGTACATACATACATACGTACATACACACATACATACATACATATACATATGCAGTGAAAACGTTTAATATGAAAACAGTTAACCCGAAATATCGGTTAACACAAAATATTTCTCAGGCTCCGATCGCAGCTTATATTTACAGTTACTTTTCGCACGACTAACACAAAAGTTTTACCTACAAAATATCGATTAACACGAAAACGTTTTGTTAAAAATAATTCATTGGTGGCTTTCAATAGCTCCATTAAAAAATAAAAACCTGTCGCTGTCCTCCAAAATTGAAAATTTATAATAAGTTCGTATGTACCTTTTGATTTTAGAAACAAAAACGAAACTACAATCGTGGTAGCGTTACCGGTAAAAGTAGAATACTGGTAGTATATGACCTCTTAGTATGCAACAGGTATAGGACCGGTCCTAGTACTTGTGCCTTGTGAAACAACAGGCAGTCCAATCCTTAAACTAGAAATATTGTTTTATATTTATCTGGAAAGCGGCCAATTGAAATGAAGAATTTCACTAACTGGCTACAATGCTTTGGCAGAAGTTTTTTTTTCATTTTGTACTCTTATCCAAAGGAGCCAGACATTGTCCAGAAATGCTACGGATTTTTTGTTCTGCTCCATTAGCAGTTCTAAAAAGTTTGTCCAACCATGAATGTTTATTTCTAAATCGAAATTGACGGTTTGTAAGCAAGTCTTTATTGGACAAATGATTTTAGAAATTTGAAAGGAGGTTTCCAAATATCTTGAATATGGTCGATAACTAGGATATTCAAGCAACGACGTTTTGAATAAGTTGCATAAGTTCAACCTTATTTGAACTTAATGAAACTTGTTTCAACCTAATGGCGGGGCCATTAGGTTATCTCTTAAGTCAGCAAGTAAAGAAACACGCCTAAAATTCTACAAGATGATGGCACTTCACACACTTCTTTATAGGTCTGAGAATTGGACTTCAACGAAAGGCTAGGCCAGTCGCATCCAAGAGACTGAAATGAGATTTCTCAGGCACGTGGCAGGGTATACTCTCCATGATACACGGCAGGAACTGAGTATTATAAGTATTCTCGACAGGATCGCCCAGTATCGGCTGAATTGGTGAAAACATCTTTACCTAATGGACGACTGCCGCATTCCGAAACAACTGTGGAACTATAAGCCAAGGGGACGGAGAGGTGTGGGACGTCTGAGCGCTAGAGTGACCAGCTCTAATCTTTGTCTGTTTGAGACCGGAACAAACCATCATTGGTTTAATCCTTGAAGATGATGATGGCGATGAACTAGGATATTGGGAAACATGATATTTATTGTTTGGTATCCTTCCAAGTTTTTTAATGTTTCATATCAACTACTTTTCAGTACATTAGTACATACCAAACAAGTAGAACGCTGCAATTATTAATTATATAAGATCTCTCATAAGGTCCGGTATAAAATCCTGTATTTAAAAGTAACTATTAATTTTTTGGCAGCTCTTATTGGTCAGTTCGTAGTCAGGACCTTTTTTTTGTTTCGTAGTAAGTAGCTCCGCCTACTAGATCTTGTCTCTACTATTACTTCAGAGTGTGTATTTACCTTAAACTTTTCTGGAGAAACGCTGGAAAGTGTTAGCCAAAGGGTTCTGCTAACGTTCTGTTTGTATATGCTGTTTTTTTTTTTTTACTGTACTTTTTACACTTTGTAAGTACTTAGATACATTACAGAAGGAACCAATTGCTTTGTCATGAGACACATTCCTCAGAAAACCTAAAGCAGTGTTAACTACTTAAGGCTGGAATGGATCTTTTGCATTGTTTCCTGTTAAACTAAAAACGTTTTGTGAAATAAGACGCCATTGAAGAATATCTTACCACTATTTTTGCCACCTTAACATGCTCCCAGAGCTGCAGTACTCGCTCACTTTTTCAACAATTTACATTTATTATTTATATAAGTTTCGATGTTAAAAAATGTTTAGTAATAGAAAAAATTACAAAATTCTCGATTAATCTACTATTTCTTTAGTAATATAACAATTGTAAAGCACGTAATCATACAATAACTGAAATTTTGGTATTTCGGTTACAAATCCTTTTAGTCTGACATCCTGCTAGAATTTAGTCTCTTTTTTAAACCCTGTATGCTCCAAACTTTAAAAATTGTTTAAATAAACACTATACTCAGGTGTGGTTAAAATTCTCTTTACCCCACATGGGCTGTTTTGATTTTTTCACAATTTTAACTCTCTCAAACTTTGCCTCCCCCCCACTTTTGAGGAAATGGATCACCAAAACAATAGTGTTGTATAGGGTAAAACTATGGACACACGTCCTACGTTTTACAAAAAACAATTGATGCGTTCAAGTTATCGTCAGACACATACCCCAAATGTACGGATAGACAGACAGACAGACAAATGTCAAACGGTCGAGTTAAAACTGAGAACTCGCTTCGCTCGCCCATAAATTTTAGTTATTTTGCTTCAGTAAACAATACTAAACTATTGCTCAATAACCAAAAGAAGGATACTTATACGACTGTGAGGAGTAAGTGACAAAATCATAAAGCTTTGTTAAGAGTGGCCTTTTTGGCATATAATGATTTAATTTCCTGTTTAACACGATAAATTTCAGCGTGTTTCTTAGTATTTATTGCTGCCTTAGTATAGAATTAATGTGTAAAATGGCATAATTTTTACTAAGGCAGCAATAAATACTAAGAAACACAAAGCTTTATTCAAACTGCATTTATTAATTCGTAACCAGATTCATCCTGCAATTATAGATAATATATTAGACAAAGTAAACACATACATTTCAGATACAATGCGTACATTACGACAAAAACAAACTATGAAACTTAAACGTTTAATTTCAGCACAATGTTCGCATCATATTCCCGAATGTAAACATACGTTTTACCCGCGCACGGTCAACCTCACCGATATAGCATTTGATAACGATGAAATGAACTTACTTAATAAGGGTTTAGACTATAACTTTCCACCAGATAACAAACATAATATTCTTGATGAAGTTATTAATGCCGAGACTGCAGTCAAGGCCATTGATGACTCGAATCTCCAAAACCAGTCACGCCACATAATCAACTATAAATTTAATAAAATTTTAAATAACCCTAATACTAATGGTCGTAAGACACAGAAACAGTTAAGAGCACAGGCTGAACACAAGACACTTAAAAAGATAAAAACTAAGTTGCATGATAACAACGCACTTATTACTAAGGCAGACAAAGGTCATACTTTGGTAATAACCCATAACGACACACACACAGAAAGTACACAAGTTCATTTCTGATAACAATATCGAGATAATAAATTACGATCCCACTGACTCATATGTAAAATCATTAAATAGTACTATCAACAATTGTACCAATTTATTTAACTATCGCAATCGACGTTCCTTAAAACCTATCAACGCGCGCGCCCCAAAACTTACCGGCTTACCCAAGATCCACAAGGATGACATTCCTATCAGGCCATTAGTCAATTTTACTACGGCCCCGGGTTTCAAAACGGCCAAAAAACTCGTCACACTAATTAAAGATAACATCTTTCTCAAAAACAACTATATATTATAACTAGATGTTTGTATGGTGTGGCCACTATCGTTTAAGCCCCGCGATGGAAGCCACTTTGTTTCATGATGTTTACTTGTGTTGTAAAAATTAATTAAAGTTTTAAATGTTGTTTGGTGTTAAACGTGTCAAAATGTATGCTCTCAGTCGTGTACGGGTAAACCGTATTCTGCTCTGCTGCATTCAAACGTTGCCGCCTCGCCACCTGATTGGCGTACAGCTCTCTGCAGTATTACCCAGCTTGCGTCTCGCTTTAACGCCTTTACTTCAATAATTACTAGTCGTAATTCTAAATTAACTGAATCAAACATACAGCATTGCAGATTGAGAACATTTATTAATCCTTTAGAATATTTCACTTGGTTTATTATACATCAGAATTTGTTTTCTTCACCGGCTATTACAATTGTGCAGTTGGTACTTGCTCAGCTCAGTTGTATACAATCAGTCAGTAACGTTAGTTTACAGTAAAAATATCGTTTTTCTCAGGGGTGTAAAGTCCTTTCGGCTACAGAAATATATACTTACGGCTAACACACACAAAGTTATAACAATTCTTAGAACTAATTACATAAATAAATCGATATCTCATTACATTTGACTAAGTAATCACCAATGAAAACTTGTGAAGCAATTTTGGGTTATGTTTCGTTTGCCAAAAGTTCGTTATTAGAAGATTCGTTAATTATTTATCATATTTTACTTTCTTAATAATTGTTAATTGGTTTATAGTTAACTAGTGAATTTAAATAAGCATTTATTTTGACTCGGAATAGTGATCAGTGATTTTGAAATAGTTATATTTAATTCAGACCAAAATTTGTGAATACGATTTAAGGGATAATGTTTATACTCATCGGTTACTTGTTGCTGAAGATCCTGATGTCGTCTTCTTCGATAGATAACTCCTGGGCTGTCGTCTTCTTCTATGGATAACTCCTGTCGTCTGTTTCCCTCGTCTCGTCACTTCTCCTTGCTGATTCAGGCCTCGTGTTTCTTCAGTTGATGTCGTCTTCTTCTTTTAGAAGGTTCCACTGATCTTCATATAGTGTCCGTGGTCGTCTTTCTTCGTCACGGCGTCGCTTCGTCTTCTTTGGATCACTACGGTTTGTTAATTTAATTTTTTACAAATAAAAATTTATGTTCAGGATTCCCTGTACTGTTGTAATCGTCTTCCATTAGTTTTAAATAGTTTTGAAATTACTTGAAGAATAATAATTTAATTTTGATACGAGAGCTACTCGGTCCACTCTCTGGCGTTGGTTAATAATGACTACTGAAAATCTAACGGTTTTTTGGCGTTATTTTTCTTGTTGCTATGGTTACTTAATAAATTATGCTAATTTTTCATTGGTTATTAACTCAGGTTATTGTTAGGATTTATCGTCTTTTTTCGTCTATTTCTACCAAAATATCTTCAACTGAAGATTACTACTTTATTCTAATAGCTAGGGTCATCACATTAGTACCATTCTTCCTAATTTTTCATGATGAACATTTTGATACCCCTCATGCCTACTTTTGGATAGCTAACTACATTTTTACTATTTTCCCATATTTATATCTTACATATATTTTACTCAAAATTAGTTGTTAATCACTTATTTTGGTACTAGGAATACCCACTTACATGGTTTAATCATTTGGCACATTCTGCCTTAACTTTGGATTATTATTTGTTCTCAAATTAATAAATTTATGTTCAACAGTTTGGCCTAGAGCCTAGATTCCATTCTACTTCCATCTAACATTTCTTAATAACATTTCTGATAACTCTAATACAATTCATAAACAAAACAAACAATAAACATCAGTATCCCTAACTCTAATTCTTACTATTAAATATTTCTTTTCAGGTTCTACCCTGAAATAACTTTTAACTGCTGTTATCTGCTTACCCTACAATTTACTCTATGCTATGATTTTCTGAACACTAACAAAATTCTTAATACTTACTTACAGAAACTTAAAGAAACTCTTATAATACTATTGATAAACTGTTCCTTATATGATATGTCCTATCTACTATTCCCTTCACTTAAATACAGTGTCAGTTCTTCTTAATTTGCTATTCATTCTAATACCTTAGTTCTTATCTTAATATATAATCCTGATATCTTATTACCTAAATTAACAATATTACAATTAGTTCAATCTTACTTACTAGTGCACAGTTTATCACAAATTGTTTATCTATTTTAACATAGTTGGCTTATATAATATTTAGTTCTACACTCCCACTACACTTTTCCTTTCATTAGAAAGTTTCTATAATTACTACCCTGCTCACTTTGTTTCATTATTCTATACCTATCACTTCACTACTTATTTAGTTTTACACACTTTTGGGCTTGTTCACTTGTTTATTCATGGGTTGTCTGATTACTTTAAATCACTGTGTGATTATGGTTATGTATAACTATTTACCTCCAAATCACACTGATCACTTTTGGTCATCATTCTAATATTGCTTTTGTTTTGGGCTCAAAGTATTGTTTATAGCCTTTGGCCATTATTATTACAATTAGTTTGGGGTATGGTTAGCTTTTAACCCCCCTACATTATATTATACAAGTACATTCTTTAAATAATAAGATACATGTGATACTATTACCCTTCATTAATCTTATTGTTCTAGTTACATCTCATATACTACGGACATCAATTCATTACTAAATTTACAATATTCTGTTCACTTTTTGGGATGACTTGATTGTACTTAAACTTCTTCTTCACTGTCTCTTGGTTTCTTTGTTTCCTATCCGATCTATTGTGTCAAGTCTGTCGGGTTAATAGTTATTTGTCATTTATTGGGTTACTGGGTTATTGATCTTTAATTTCATAAGTTTTTTCCTCTTACTCTCATCTTCAGCTGTTTATTTTATAATTAAATACCATTGAATCTTTGCTACCTTATGTCATGTTACAATATTCGTCAACAATATTGATTCCATAAATAAAGTCAATGACATAAAATTACAAGCCAGTTACAAACTAGCCTCTTTTGACATCATCAATTTATACACAAATATACCCGTGAACCAAACTTTAGATATTTTGAATGACAATCTTCATGATACTAACAAATTGGACACACAACTCATTAAAGAATTAATTATCATACTAAGATTCATCCTTCAGCAAAACTACTTTACTTTCAACGGTAATTATTATATTCAAACAGACAGGCCGGCCATGGGTTCACCGTTATCCGGCCTGTTGGCTGATATATATCTTGACTTTTATGAGAACAATTATATCCTTAACATTAATATCTTCGCCAATAATATTATCTTTTATGGCCGATATGTTGATGATACTTTTCTAATTTTTAACGGTACTTTACGCCAAATCAGTAATCTTAAAAATCATATGAATAACGTTACCCACAATATTCAATTTACTATGGAAACTGAAACCAATAATGAACTCAACTTTCTTGATCTTACTGTCACCAGGCAACTTAACAGCTTAAACTTTAAAATTTACAGAAAACCTACCACCACAAACGTGACCATACATGCAGACTCACACCACCCCTTCTCTCAAAAATTAGCGGCCTACAACAGTTTTATTCACAGACTTTTGATGATCCCCCTAAATAATGATGATTTCGAGTGTGAACTCAACATAATTAAACACATAGCTCTGGCCAACGGATATGAATCCCAAATGATCGACAATATTCTTAGAAAACACAAATCCCGTCGTTCCAAACAGACACATGATATTACACCTAACAACAAATACAGCACAACAACATACACTGAGTTGATGCCCAAGATCCTTACATCCACTTTAAATAAATTAGGTTATACTGCCATTTTTAAAACAAATAACCGTCTACGGAACTTAGTTCGCCCAGTCATTCAGACAACAATTGAATCCAAAACTGGTATTTACAAGCTTATATGTGACGATTGTGACCGATTATATATCGGCCAAACGGGTAGACCGTTCATCAAAAGATTCCGCGAACACAAACCACAAAGCCATTTTAACAGGGGTAATTTTTCCATAGATAATATTAAATCTAACTTTACAAGGCATCTGATTTCATGTAATCATTCTTATACAAATTTCAACAATAACTTCATACCCCTACATTATTGTGCCAAAGGCCGTTATATGGATGCGCTTGAAGAATTCGAGATATATAGAGGTCATAATAACCCAGATGTGTGTGACGACATACTTAATGATAAACTTAACTTCAGGTCCAACCCACTGTATGATACCGCGCTGCGATCGATTACAGATAATAATAGATAACAGGTTCCATTGACGCAGTTCAGGCATGCTACACGCGGTGCACCGTGTTCGTGTAATAGAAGGCCTTTATATGTTTTAATATATTTTTGTATTTATTTATTATGTGTTTGTTTTATTGTGGATTTTTTATTTTTTAACGAGCTCCTCTTGGTGTGATGGTCTGAGGATGGGCCACATGGCCTGAAACGCGTAACCAAACAAATTACGCTTGACGTCACTGGACGGAAATTAAGGTAAATTATATATAATTATCATACAGTGACCTGGACCGCTTTAAATATGTTTAAATGATTCCGATTGAAGATGGAACACAACTGTTCCGAAATGCATCTTGGATGAAAAACTAAACAATCACCGACTGGAATACCTAGAGGTGTACTTGTAAGTACTAAAAATTCTTTATACATAAACTATTTCGTTATATTTTTCTTTTATAAAATTGCTAAACTGCTATAATTGTTATTATTTAGACAAAGCTTTTCGTCATCACTGACATCTTCAGGTCTTAAACAACGTCTGTCAACTGTATGTTGTAAGCTTTTATACTTTAGGCCCCTCCCCTTATGTCACCGCCCCTCCTATTGATTCTAGCTGCTACCGCTCTTCACGGGAACTTTGTCTACATTTTTCCGTTAGGCATTTTACTAACGTCCGTCAAATTGTTTTACGAATCTCCCGTTAATTTCTTCATGCAATATTTTACTGTCTGACTTATAATCTTTTACATTTCGTCATTTTTAGTGTGTTATTCTTATTATTTTAATTTATTTTTGTTTATTGTTTAATATATAATAAAATATTTCTTCATTTGTTAAATCCACTTTTATATTCATTAATTTATTCTTATCTTCTTTTTTAACTTTTAGTATTTCTAGTTCTTCTATTAGTTTTCTTTTTTGCGGATTGTTTTCTATTTTGATTATTTCCATATTTTCATTTGGATTTATAAATTTATGGCCTGATTCATTGAAATGTCTTGCATATAGTGAGTTCGTTGTTCTAACGCCTTCCCCTTTTGCATGTTCATTCATTCGAATTTTAAAGTTTCTTCCAGTTTCGCCCAGATATATCTTATTACATTCCCCACATTTTAATTTGTATACGCCGCTTTTTTCTGTTAATGGAATTTCTTCTGTTTTAGCATTTTTTATATATTCGAATACATTTTTCGTTTTCTTTATTCCTATCTGTATTTCGTATTTTTCGAAGCATTTTTGCAACATTTTTGTTTGATATCCTATGTATGTTATTGCTCCTTTATATTTCTTTTCTTCATTTGTTTTTTCTTTTTTGTTATTTTCTATTTCTTTATTTTCCTCTATTTTCTTAACTATTCTATTAATTATTTTAGGGTTGTAATTATTATTTTTTGCTATTTGTTGTATTTTCTTTAATTCTTTTTGTTTCAGTTCTTCATTTTCTAGATAATTTATAGCTCTATAACAAAATGAATTTAATGCTGCCATTTTATAATTGACTGGTTGATATGATTCTTGTGGAATTATTAAATCTGAGTATGTTTCTTTCCTGTATATATCGAATTTGAGTTTGTTATCTTCAATTTTTATATTGATATCCAGGAAGTTAATTTCTAATCCTCCAATTTCTTCTTGAAATTTTATTGTTTTTTCTATGTTATTTAATTCTTCCGTAAATTTTTTAAATTCATTTACTTCACCTTCCCAAACTATTAGTATGTCATCTACATACCTGATCCATTTTTTAATTCTTCTTTCTTTATCTACATCTTTTAAAATTTTGATTTCAAAGCTATTCATGAATATCTCTGCCATTAATGGTGAAAGCGGTGATCCAATTGGTAATCCATTCTCTTGTATGTAAAATTTGTTGTTAAATCTGAAGTAATTCTGGCTTAGGCATAATTCTAATCCTTCTATTATTTCGTTTTTCCATTCTACATTACTTAATTTGTTTTTCTTTATTATTTCTACTGTTTTTGCTATTGGTATATTGGTGTACATATCTTTTATATCTAATGACATTAATTTTGTCTTATTTGTTATGGTTATTTCTTTTAATCTTTCTATTACCTTTTTGCTATTTTCTATGCTGTGGATTTCTTCTTTTTCGTATGCCATTTTGATTCTTTTACTTATTTCTTTTGATATTTTATATGTTGGCGAATTTATAAATGATACTATAGGTCTTAATGGCATTTCTTTTTTATGTAACTTAATTTGACATCTAAATTTTGGAGCTTCAGGATTATGTTCTATTTTTTGTTTCTTTTGCCATTCTGTTAAATATGTTGTCTTTTTTATCAATTTCTTTGTTTGTGCTTGAAATTTACTTGTGTAATCATATTTTATTTCTTTATACGGTCCTTTTTGTATAAATTGTTCTGCTTTTTCGATATAATCTCTTTTGTTCATTACCACTGCTGTGTTACCTTTATCGGCTTTTATAACTATCAAATTGTTCTCCGTGATTTTCTTTTTTAATTCTCTTATATTTCTTTTTATTTGTGTTTCGTTTTTATTTCTTACATTTTTGTTTTTCTTACATATTTTTTCTACTATTTCTTTTACTTCACTTCTTAATTGTTTTTTAGTTTCTTCATTTTTTATTTTATCGATTATTTCTTCACATTCTATTATTGTATTTTCTTTATCTATGTTTGTTTTGTTGCATATTTTAAACTTTTCCCTAATAATTTATGTTCATTTTCTGTAAACTTTGTTTCTGTTAAATTTAATATTTTTTCAGCAAATTTTATTTCTTTATCTTTTTCTTTATTTTTATTTCTTGTTCCTTCTATTAATTCTTTGAGTTTCTTGTTTAATCTCTCTTCCATTTTTCTTATTTTCTTTTCTATATATTTTTCACCAAACTCTTTTCTCATTTCTTCTATTTCTACATAATTGTAACTTGTATATAATTTTTGATGTAATTGATACATTTCTTTGTTATAATTATTTATTTTACTGTATAAGTTCTTTATTTCAAGTTTTATCCATATTTTTTCCGCCATATTTTTCACTTGGTTTGCTACTTTGCTTTTGTTATTAATTTTAATTTTTGCGTATTTTGGAGTTATTTTATTAATTAAACACTGTTTATTGAACCAAATTTTCCCTAACGTTTTTTTAACTTTTACTTTGATTTTTAAATACTTAAAAAATTCCCTTACATTTTTATATTTATCTGCTTGCAATTCGCATGTTTTATTCTTCGTATTGTTTAAATTAGCAGCCATCCTTGCTTTTCTTTTATAAAATCTTTTATAAAAGAAAAGTAAGGATGGCTGCTAATTTAAACAATACGAAGAATAAAACATGCGTATTTCGTTATAGACTACATGTAGTTTGTTACGTTTTTACAATCTATACAACCCCCTACAAATAAGATTTTAAATTTAATATATCCTTCTGTCTGATAGCATATCTGATTAACATGTTTCAGAGCTTATTTTTAATTGCAGTTTTCGTAATTTTGAAGCACTCGTTCTGCTATCTATCATCCATAACATTCAACTACATCGGGCTTCAGCTCGATCTTCGTCTCACCCGGCGGACACATTTCAAGCAAGTAGCCCACGAAACTGCCAATCGTCTTTACAAACTGCGACCTACTTTGCAGAAAATCTATGACCCGCCGCCTAGGGAAACTTATCATCACCACGTATGGGGAGCCGATGGTTTGTTTTTCTGTATGGGGCTACTTGACTAAAACCCATTAGCGTAACTTCAGTCTTTCCTCGACCGGGAAAACTGCGCTGGACATGTAAAACCCATTATTTGACTTCAAACCAGACCATCCAAAAATCCCTTCGTTTCCGTTCCCTGCATGTCACTATAGGGACACATCCAGAAAATTCTACCCGCGCTGTTCCCGCTTTTACAGCAATCCCCCCCCCTAATCAGCGCCCTCGTTTGCAAACCATCTGTGCATGGTGAATCTTGGACCCGGCCTCGGAAAACCCTCACGCTCAATTAGATTCGTCTAATTGAAATCCCACGGCCGGTAGCAGGCCACACCTAGTAATCCAATGTATCGTGGTCCCCGCGGTGGGAGCGCTAAAAGAAGCTCGGGACTCGGCACAACAGCGGGCGACGGACATGCCCTTTGCCTCACTCAACCCATGGTCAGCAAGCATGACATTCTAAAAACTTGTTTGTGGTAAGTCGACAAATCAATACCGTTCTTACCACTGAAAACCTCTCCCGTAACAAAATAAACCGTTAGACACAGGAACAAAACCAAACACACGTAAAATTACACAAACAACGAAACAAAGGGAAGTAAAGAAGAGTACGCTGCTTCGTACAGCATCGTGCACTGCACATACAAGATTTATTTTCCATGTGAAATATATATCTCAAAGCGGCCATAAATCGTTTGTGCCTAAAAAAGATTATTTTCATTCCGTTCTGCGACATAGTGGTGTGTTGCTTTAAAATTTATTGCTCGACGTTTTTTTGAGGCTGTTCGTAGTGTCGGCCTTACTTTAAATCCCTTGGTCGTTGCATTCTAACGCCTTGTTTGACTTTACCACCAAATATTTCTTACGTCCCCTGACGGAATATAAACCTGACGTACATGTAAAGTTAGTAGAAAATTGCAACATCAAATTACTGCAATACTTAAACTATTTAAAATGGCAGCAAAAACAAAGTTATTAAACTAGCTATAATTAGTAAACTTTTTATCATTTCAATAACCACGATTGCGATGACGACGACGACAACGATGATGATGATGATGATAATTATTATTATTAGAGTTTATTTGTAGAATACATTTCCGTGTCCCTATTAAAAAATTATTGGATGTCGTTGTCCATGACGTGTTCGTTACTTAACTAAATATAATTATTTCACTACCGACTCGTTCAGGTTATAAGGCAAAACCTTTACGTTTTACCCATAAAAAACTTTGTGTTCCGAGTCGGTAGTGAAATAATTATATTTAAAAAATTATGATTTTTCTCATTTTATTGTTACTTTTGTTATATTTTATTAACTTATGTAAAGCAGTTAAACTTATGGAAAGAGCCTTACTTCTGTACTAAGATATTGTATAACTGATCGTCGTATGGTACAGTTGAATACAAAATACAAGACACTAATGAAGTCCCTAAAAAACAGCTTTAATTATCACAATTAACAGTTTGTAATCAACAAGTTATTCACAAGATGATACATGTACAATAATTCAAATTAAATTTTTTTTTTTTACACGCAATAATAATGTCAACTAATAGAGTCCCGCACAATAATCAATTTTCACTAATAGCCACTTGAAACGCACTACGTAATCGCCCCAATAAACTGACTTCTAAGCGGCAGCTGTTGTGTAAATTTATAACACAAGTGTTCCAGAATATTCCAAAATAGGCGTCAACAGGTACTCGAAGACACTAGAGCGTGATTGATTGCGGCCTTGAGGAAAAACGTAGCTGTTGGGCTAGGCTGAGCAACGGGTGGAGGAAGCTCTCGGCTGTTCCAGTCGCTTCCATTCGTTTCAATATTGTACGTTTTGTAAGGTTACTTTGAGCGATGATCACTTAACTTGTTCAATGTGTTCTACGTTAACCATCACGTAACCATACTAAACGTTTCTACACTTATTATACTCTACTTAAATCCCGATAACGTTGTGTTTTGTAGTTAATGGCAATATGACAGAACGTTAAAGTCATGCAAGAACTCTGCGAGAATCAAGAGACAAGAGAAGACAATCTCGTATCGCAGCAGCCACTGTGGTAGACTTCCTGCAACATAACGTTAAGCTCCCTTGGATTACATGCACTTACTTGTATTTTCTAAACAATTTACCACCAAACCAAATAACTCTTTATACACAATTCATTAAACAGTAAGTCGCATGGATGGTGAACTTATGTTACATTGAAGCTTTGGGAATTTTCCTAATTTTTCGAAATACGAAGTTGAAAACGAGATCTTCTTAATACCAGGCTTTCACTTTCTAAGCAAACGGCAAAAAAACAAGGCCTAGTGTAAATAACATTGAAACCGACACAAGTAAAATATCAAAGCGTTTAGTATGTACACCTAAAAATTGATTATACTTGATGTAATTGGCGCTCCAAAATCGTGGGGCTCCAAAAATTTAAATAAATATTTAAGTGCAATTTGTATTGTTGTAGTATATATGTATGACAGTATACACGTTGTTGTTTTCACTACCAATAAAGACTACCACTGGAAGAGTGAAAAACAAGTGTGTGTTTCTGTACCTAAGAAGATGATATTATTACGCTAAAAGGAACATTCTGGTACAGTCGATAGTGTCGTTCTATAGACTTCTCAACTAGCCCAGCCGGCGCGTGTTTCTGCGAAGGCCGCGCGCTAAAGTATCCTCTAGAATTTTTGAGTGCTTTTGTTAAGGACGTATATTATGGAACCCTGCAAACTATAAACAGCCAATACCTGCCGCTTGAAAGTCAGTTTACGTCGGGCGATTACACTGTGCGTTCAAGTGGTTGTTAGTGAAAAGTAATTATTGTGCGTAACTCTATTACTTGGCATTGTTATTGCGTGTGACAAATTTAATTGCATTATTATTGCACGAGTATAATCTTCTTGAATAACGTTTTGATTACAAACTGTTAATTGTGATAATTAAAGCAGGTAATTAGTAACTTGATTGTGTCTGTAATTTTGTTTTCCACTGTACCATACGACGATCAGTGAGACCGTTTTCGTAACATATGCCTTATTTATCATCAAAAATTTTCAATCGAATGATCACACTTATTCTATGGTTTTATAAATGGATCTTGTTAATATAATGTTTACATTTTTTAGGGAAAACATAATACAAAAATTAATTTATGACATTTACGTAAAAAACAATTTAAAAATATAAGAGGACTTAATAATTCTGCACTGAACAAAACGTTACTACTTCAGGTGTTTTTCTTGTTGCATATTAAATATTCTTAAAAATTTACGAGGAACCAGAAATGCTCTTAGGAGAGCTAGGAAAAAACGCTAATGTAATTTTCTTAATTCTCTCATTAATAGTTAATACGAGATTACAAATTGCTGTTAGAAAAAAGAAATACAATTACAATGTTTTTCCATACATACATATTTCTTGTTGCATATTAAATATTCTTAAAAATTTACGAGGAACCAGAAAATGCTCTTAGGAGAGCTAGGAAAAAACGCTAATGTAATTTTCTTAATTCTCTCTTTAATAATTAATACGAGATTACAAATTGCTGTTAGAAAAAGAAATACAATTACAATGTTTTTTCCATACATACATACATACATACATACATACATACATACATACATACGTACATACACACATAAGTACATACATACATACGTACATACATACATACATACATACATATGTACATACATACATACATACATACATACATATGTACATACATACATACATACGTACGTACATACATACGTGCATACATACATACACACATACATACATACATACACACATACATACATACATACATATGTACATACATACATACATACGTACGTACATACATACGTGCATACATACATACACACATACATACATACATACACACATACATACATACATACATACATACGTACATACACACATACGTACATACATACATACGTACGTACATACATACATACATACACACATACATACATACATACATACATACATACATAAATACATACATACATACATACATACATACATACATACATACATACGTACGTACGTATATACACACGTACGTACATACATACATACACACGTACGTACATACATACATACATACATACATACATACATACATACATATATACATACATACATACATACATACATACATACATACATACATACATCCATCATTACATACATACATACGTACGTACGTACGTACATACATACATGCATACACACGTACGTACATACATACATACATACATACATACATACATACATACATACATACGTACGTACGTACATACATACATACATACATACATACATACATACATACATACATACGTACATACGTACATACATACATACGTACGTCCATACATACATACGTACATACACACACACATACATACATACATACATACATCATTACATACATACATACATACGTACGTACATACATACATACATACGTACGTACATATATACATACATACATACATACATACATACATACATACATACATACATACATACATACATACGTACGTACATACATACATACACACATACATACATACATACATACGTACATACATACATATATACATACATATACGTATGCAGTGAAAACGTGTAATATGAAAACAGTTAACCCGAAATATCGGTTAACACAAAATATGACTCAGGCTCCGATCGCAGCTTATTTTTTACAGTTACTTTTCGCACGACTAGCACAAACGTTGTACCTACAAAATATCGATTAACACGAAAACGTTTTGTTAAAAATAATTCATTGGTGGCTTTCAAAGCCCCATTAAAAAAAAAAACCTGTCGCTGTCCTCCAAAATTGAAAATTTATAATAAGTTCGTATGTACCTTTTGATTTTAGAAACAAAAACGAAACTACAATCGTGGTAGCGTTACCAGCAAAAGTAGAATACTGGTGCTCTGAATGGTATACTGCTCGTATGCAACAGGTATAGGACCGGTCCTAGTACCTATTCCTTGTGAAACAACTGGCAGACCAGTCCTTAAACTAGAAATATTGTTTTATATTTATCTGGAAAGCGGCCAATTGAAATGAAGAATCTCACTAACTGGCTACAATGCTTTGGCAGAAGTTTTTTTTTTTCATTTTGTACTCTTATCCAAAGGAGCCAGACATTGTCCAGAAATGCTACGGATAAGATTTTTTGTTCTGCTCCATTAGCAGTTCTAAAAAGTTTGTCCAACCATGAATGTTTATTTCTAAATCGAAATTGACGGTTTGTAAGCAAGTCTTTATTAGACAAATGATTTTAGAAATTTGAAAGGAGGTTTCCAAATATCTTGAATATGGTCGATAACTAGTATATTCAAGCAACGACGTTTTGAATAAGTTGCATAAGTTCAACCTTATTTGAACCGAATGAAACTTATTTCAACCTAATGGCGGGGCAATTAGGTTATCTCTTAAGTCAGCAAGTAAAGAAACACGCCTAAAATTCTACAAGATGATGGCACTTCACACACTTCTTTATAGGTATGAGAATTGGACTTCAACGAAAGGCTAGGCCAGTCGCATCCAAGAGACTGAAATGAGATTTCTCAGGCACGTGGCAGGGTATATTCTCCATGATATACGGCAGGAACTGAATATTATGAGTAGACTCGACAGTATCGCCCAGTATCGGTTGAATCGGTGAAAACATCTTTACCGAATGGATGACTGCCGCATTCCCAAACAAGTATGGAACAATAAGCCAAGGGGACGGAGAGGTGTGGGACGTCTGAGGAAGCGCTTAGACCAGCTCTAATCTTTGCCTGTTTGAGACCGGAACAAACCATCATTGGTTTAATCCTTGAAGATAATGGTGACGATGAACTAGGATATTGGGAAACATGATATTTATTGTTTGATATCATTCCAAGTTTTTTAATGTTTCATATCAACTACTTTTCAGTACATTAGTACATACCAAACAAGTAGAACGCTGTAATTATTAATTATATAAGATCTCTCATAAGGTCCGGTATAAAATCCTGTATATAAAAATAACTATTATTTTTTTGGCAGCTCTCATTGGCCAGTTCGTAGTCAGGACCTTTTTTTGTTTCGTAGTAAGTAGCTCCGGCTACTAGATCTTGTCTCTACTATTACTTCAGAGTGTGTATTTACCTTAAAATTTTCTGGAGAAACGCTGGAAAGTGTTAGCCAAAGGGTTCTGCTAACGTTCTGTTTGTATATGCTGTTTTTTTTTTACTGTACTTTTTACACTTTGTAAGTACTTAGATACATTACAGAAGGAACCAATTGCTTTGTCATGAGACACATTCCTCAGGAAACCTAAAGCAGTGTAAACTATTTAACGCTGGAATGGAACTTTTTGCATTGTTTCCTGTAAAACTAAAAACGTTTTGTGAAATAAGACGCCGTTGAAAAATATCTTACCACTATTTTTGCCACCTTAACATGCTCCCAGAGCTGCAGTACTCGGTCACTTTTTCAACAATTTACATTTATTATTTATATAAGTTTCGATGTTAAACAATTTTTAGTAATAGAAAAAATTACAAAATTCTCGATTAATCTACTATTTCTTTAGTAACATAACAATTGTAAAGCACGTATTCATACAATAACTGAAATTTTGGTATTTTGGTTACAAATCCTTTTAGTCTGACATCCTGCTAGAATTTAGTCTCTTTTTTAAACCCTGTATGCTCCAAACTTTAAAAATTGTTTAAATAAACACTATACTCAGGTGTGGTTAAAATTCTCTTTACCCCACATGGGCTGTTTTGATTTTTTCACAATTTTAACTCTCTCAAACTTTTGCCTCCCGCCCCCCCCCACTTTTGAGGAAATGAATCACCAAAACAATAGTGTTGTATAGGGTAAACGTATGGACACATCCTACGTTTTACAAAAAACAATTGATGCGTTCAAGTTATCGTCAGATACATACCCCAAATGTACGGGTAGACAGACAGACAAATGTCAAACGGTCGAGTTAAAACTGAGAACTCGCTTCGCTCGTCCATACATTTTAGATATTTTGCTTCAGTAAACAATACTAAACTATTGCTCAATAACCAAAAGAAGGATACTTAGACGACTGTGAGGAGTAAGTGACAAAATCATCCAGTTAAATAAAGGAAACAGTTTTTTTTACAAAGGATGTATGAAGCTTAGGTATATGAAACCTTATTTAAAAAAAAAACTTTTTTACAAAAAAGTTCAAATCTTTTTTACCGTTATTGACGTAACGGTAATAGAATATTTTTTTTTTTAATATTGACAGGACAATAATAGATGAAATAGAAAGAAGACAATTGAATTGATTTGGGCATGTGAAGAGATTGGAAGATGACAGATGGCCCCGCAAAATACTGGAATGGATACCACCGGTGAGGAGGAAAAGAGGACGTCCACGGAGGAGTTGGCGAGATGACGTAGCGGAAGCAATGGTTGCGAGAAATTTAGAAGAACTTACATGCTACGATAGGTTACAATGGAAGTTGGGGACGGAAAAACGGCGACAGCTGTAAAGATCCGTTTTATATATATATACTTTTTTTTTTGACGTAACGGTAAGTTAAAGTTAAATAACGTTACTTTTAACTGGAATTACTTACAATAAATTCTGTAATCTATATGAGGTATTTAATGTTATTTATGAAGTCGTAAATACACTTGAGAGGCTCTAAAATCTTCAGTTTATTTCCAGGTCTAATTCTCCCTATAAACTCTGCTTTATCACGACCAGTCTGCGACGGCTATAACAATTTCGAGGCAATTATATTAAATAAAAGTTAATGGGACTTTAACAGGCAATTTCGGTATTGTTACAAACTACTGTTTAATAAAACGTAATAGCTTAGCTCTGAAATAAAAATTCTACGGCTTTAACAGTATATACGTATTTAACCCATTACCACAAGTCGTCTGCACATAATCAATCTATCTGTCTTTCTGTCTGCCTGTCTATCTCTCTCTTTCACACTCTCTCTCTCTCTCTCTCTCTTCTCTCTCTCTCTCTCTCTCTCTCTCTCTCTCTCTCTCTGCGCATACTCGCACCCATGTGAGCGCGCGCATATACACAAAACCTTATCTTATTTAAAACAATTACTAGTCTATAGGCACTTAGTTGTCATTTAATGAATACTCTCTCAAAATAAAATGTATTAAGTCTTCGCATCTTTATGTCTCGTAACCTTTCTCAAATGTCGTCGCCTGGACAAAGAAAGGTCATCATTTACGTCAGTAAATTCTTGCGTTACCTAATTCACTACGTATTCCATTAGGCAAGCGATAATAAACGAAAAAGATATTAAACTATATAATAACATTAAACGAAAGTAACAGTATCGTATATATCCAAACACGCATGAACGAATCTTCTTCTTCTTCTTCTTCTTCTTCTTCTTCTTCTTCTTCTTCTTCTTCTTCTTCTTCTTCTCCTTCTTCTTCTTCCCCAAGTATAGGCTTACAGTCTGTTCTACCTTCGCTGAAGCCGTTTCTTACTTGGTCTACCTACATCTCGCTTCCTTGACGTCTGCAGCACGAACGAATAAAAATTAAAGTAAGCCAAATAAGTAGTAACTTTGAAATTGATGTTTCAGTAACAGACCATGGTAGCGTATCAACTAGCAACTAAATTCGACTAAATTTAGCAACCAGCAGCTAAACTGTTCAATTCATCCTTCCTTGAGATAATCCCTATTCTCCATCAACACCATTTCTACAATACACATAGCAAATCGCAATACAATCCCATTGCACATTGCTACTCCTTGTTAATGGTCCACAATTCAGAGCGATACTTTCCAGTAAGTATGTAGATGGGTAGGAGTAAAGGTATATGGGGATTCTTACCCCTAGTTGCTGTTATTCTATTTTACATTTTACTATATTTTACATTTCTATCTAACAATGTACTTGTACTTATTCTTTGCCAGTATAAACATGGATGTTTACTTCCTACACATTGACATTAAACATTTAGGTATACAAGTCTATACACATGTACATTACAATGTATATTACACAACACCGATTTCTATCAGGCAATAACAAGAAGAGGTACATGAATACATATCAGTTCGCTGTTTCAATGAAATACTAATCTTAATAAAATTCTAATAAAGACGTCTTACAAAATTTCTTGTGCGGTATTTACTTTTAAAAGCTCAAATGTCTTTTGCTAAATGATAAAATCTGTTTTTAGATAATGTAGTTAAGTTACATTTATGTTTTGGTACCAAAAAGCAATGCCAGTTATATATATTCTATAATTTGGGGAATTTAGTAATTTATAAAGTTAAAACAGTAATTTACTGCGAACGTTTTAAAACTGAACTTAGCTGTTAAAATTGTTTAGAAAATTATGTCCTAAGTGTGAATATAATGTCTTATAAGTAAGTTTCAAAACTAAAATTTTACATCCTTTTTTTTATATTACCAACCGTCGTTTGCACTGCTTGTTACTTAAGAATATATTAAAATTGCACTCTTAAAACAGAAGCAAATTTAATTTTCATAAGGTCAACGGTACTTTTCATAATGTATAAAGATTAATGAATTATGCATAAGTTACTGTGCTAAGGACGAATTAAATTGTGGTTCAGCAAAAAATATTTGCTCATTTACTTCGAAAACATCCAAGCTATGAATAATGCATAGAAAAATGCTTTCTCTTAGATGAATAAATAATCTATACTTACTTATTCCGACAAATATAAAAAACAAGCTCACTTGTAAAACAACGTATTTTCATTTTATAGTGAGATACTTTTGCTAATATCTAGTAACTAATATTACCTAAAAAAATTTAAATTCACTCGAATTTGTGATTATTTAGGCATGACTGTACTTAGATAATTTTGTATTAGATTTAATTACGCCAGAGATCCGAAAGCCTGATTTTGAAATGGCGTGAAGCAAAATTAATTTTTTAATATTAGGCTGCAATTTATAAGTAAGTAAGAACATTTATTTTCCTTAACATTACTGAAACAATTTTAAGTATTTAAGCAAATCTGCAGTTTTTTTTTCAAAGTAGAAAAACTTACGGCCCAAGACAAGCAATTCCGAACATAGTAGTATGACGCACTTGTATAAACTAGTTTTTAGCTGTAAGTTGTAATCTTCGAATAACCTGCATTGTTTGGAAAAAAGAAAAAAGAGCTTATACCAAAAAATTACTTTTATGTAGAATAATACTCAGACAATTTTGTGCGTGTGTGTACTTGTGTATGTTTCTTTAAAATTCTGTGATTTTTAAGAGTCTGTGTATGACATTAATAATTTTACTCACAGTAATGTTTGCATTATTTTTTTTTTTGTATCGAGCATCTAAGAACCACATGCCAATTTCAATTGTTTACTCTTTGTTCTTTTCTTTTTCTACAACATTCTTTCATCTTTTCACTGTGTCTCTTCTTCCTGTCTTCAGTCCATTTTGAACCGGCGTTTCTCTCTCTCCTATCCTGAACTCCTTCCATTTTTAACACTTTTGCCCGACAAACATTTCTGTCAATTGCTTCTTCTGCGTGTATATTATTTTTTCTAAATCCTTTTGGACTTCTTTAATCCAAATTGATGTTGACTTCCTCCCCCACAGATATTTGAATATTTGCTTTGTTAACCTATTGTCGTCCATTATATATAAATGTTCAAAAAATAATAGTCTTCTTTTTCTCATCGTTTCTGTTATATTTTCTGTACTTTGATATATTTCATCATTACTTCTTAATTTCCAACCTTCTGAAGTTTTTCGTGGGCTTAATATTTTCCTAATAATTCGTCTTTCCAATATTTCTAGTTTGTCTAGATTATAATTCAATACTAGACATTCACTTGCATATAGGCATTCTGGCTTCACTACTGTACTGTAATGCCTTATTTTTGCATGTTTAGATGTGCACTTTATATTGTAAATGTCTGTAGTTATACCATATGCCCTTTCCATCTTATGAATCCTTTCTTCTATAGCAGATTTGCGTTTGCACCTTCAAAATGTTTGCATTTTGTTATAGGAAATTTTGTTTTGTTTTTAGATGCTCTTATTAATATAGAATATTGCGTTCTTCGAATAAAGTTTTCCTTTTATGCGTGAAACTGTGTATTACTCAGTTATTTTTGTTCGCATAACAGGTTCAAATACGTTCAACTTCCATCTATAACATTTTCGTTTTAAATGTTGACATTAAATTACCATTAAAGTTAGATACATTGCAATAATTGAGTTGTTTAATGACTCTGTATTTTTAGTATATGTAAATATAGCCACCTACAGAGACAAAGGTTATTACACTGTCGAATACTATAATACTCTGCCCATTGACTTGTAACTGGTTCAAACATGTTATTCAGTACACGTCGGTATAGCAATGTAATTACTGAAGCAATAAAGCTTTGACAAAAACAATGCTCTGATATAGAGTGCAATATTCCCATTAACAATCAAACACCCAATAACTGTCTGAAGCTAAAATTATAAATTTGGAGTGTTGTTTTGAGGTGACATTAAATAAACGTTTTTCAACAAAAGTAAAATATGTAGGTTTTTGCACATACTTTATTGTTGTAGTAACTCTCTTATTATTATTTATGTACTGTTAAATTAATAAGTTAATTTGTTATTAATGCACTATTATTAGCAACTTTCATATTAAATATTTTGTTTGATACGTTATTTTGTGTTTGATGATCTGTGTCATTGTGTACGTTAATCTAATTGTGTTATGTAAAATTTGGTCTGAAAGACTAATTTATTCTTCAATCAGGTGTTCCTTATTTTCAATATATATTCACAGACAGTATTCATAGAAATATATATATAAACATAAAATAATATTTTTGTTTGGTTCATGTTATCCGGCCTGTTTGGCCGTGGTCCATGGTTTATTACCAAACCAAACGTTTCGGCAGTTCCAATGGCTGCCATCATCAGTGGAATAAAAATCCTGAACGTCGGGTGTTCACGTACAGGCCCACAGTACTGTGGTATAGGCTATACCACTAGCCTATACCAGTACTGTACTGTACAGAAAGTAAACTTACTTTTTAAAAGACTAATTAAGCTATAAAATATTCTAACTATACAAGAAAATTTCAACTTGCGGTAATATTTTTTTTTAGTTATTAAAAATTCTATAACAGTTATCTGAAAAAATTAAATTGTTTGAAGAATATAAGTCTGACAACAAGAAAATAAAACTTCAAAACGTCTATATTAATAACAGCGTTTTGTATAACACAAAGGGATATTTAAAATGTCTCCGATTTATACAGATTATCTTTTCATACTGAAAACATGAAGTTACATTTAGTCGCTACTCTGGGTAAGCGCATATCAGACATAAACACTTTCAATGCTTAGTAAATGCAGTAAATGAATAACAATAAAAATATTTAAAACACAGAAACGAGTATTTTCTTTTGTTTACGTCTTTTAGGGAAAAGGGGCAAAAGAAGCATAAGAACATAAGCCACTCAATTTGGAATACATCCGTAAATGAAGGTAGGAATAAATCCGTATTAGAATTAACTCTCTTCAACGTTTCTAATAAATCCATATTAGATACAACTAATTTTAACCAGACAGGAGGACCAAATAAAAGCCCAAGAAGAACCAACCGCCTAATGGAAAGCCTCTGTAATTCAATGTCTTTTTAATTTTTTTAAATTCTTACGTAATAAAAATATAGTAAAATAATTTATACACACTCATACGGCAAAATTTAGAACGGATAGAAACAGCAAAATACAAAAAACTGTTTCAACAACTTTATTTCAAAAAATGAGGATATTCTTCTTCTTCTTCTTCTTCTTCTTCTTCTTCTTCTTCTTCTTCTTCTTCTTCTTCTTCTTCTCTTCCTGTTTTTCTTCGTCTTTTTCTACTTTTTCTTCTCTTAATTAGGATTTAACTTGTACGGATGTCCAATAACGTCACCTTTTCCATATCTACCCAGATTTATTGTTTTCAGACATCTTTGAAAGTCTATCGCTTGCCAATTTTTCAAAATGTTATTTTCTTTTGCCTCTGTACTTTTCAATCTTTATAAGTTAGCGCAAATATTTTTACTTTTTTTATAATGATTACATTCTGGCGCTTTTTTCTTCATTCTCCAACTGACCTTGCAAACTCAGTCAAGTCAATTCCCCTCTAGCATTCCCATCATTCATATATCACTTCCGTTTAGACAAACTGGTGCTGCCGTATATTTGTAAATCTTTATCTGTGTTTGATACTAAGGTTTCTTCTTTACGAGTTTATCAAAGAATACCACATGTAACTTAAAATTTAACCAGTCTAATAGCGACATCATTGTCTTGTCTGTATTTCTATACAAGCTCCATCTCCCCCCCCCCTTCAAGGTTAACAGCCCATACGCTGGTTGGCAGCAGCTCGCCTTTCTTCACGCTTCTCTGCTTTTCTTTTCAACTAACAATATGATGTGATATTCATATCGACCATAAGCTGTTTCATGTAGTCTAAACGGGGTCGTCCTCTACGATTCTACCCTTCAATTGTTCCTTCTATTATTCTCTTAACCAACCCATTGTGTCGCAGTATATGCCCTATAAACTTAGTTCTTCTGCTTTTTAAATTTTGTAGAAAGCTCTTCTCCTCATGAGCTCTTCTAAATACTTGCCTCATTCGTTACCTTCTCCCTCCAGCTTATCTTGAATATTCTTCTGTAGCACCAGCTCTCAAATGCTTGGAGTCTTTTCTTGTCACTTTCTCCAATTGTCCAATATTCACTCCCGTATAGGGCAACACTTCATACGTACGTCTTTACTAGATTCTTCCTTATTTTTAGGCTGATAGTGTTTGAAGTGAAGAGGTTTTTCTGTTTGTTGAAAGCAATTTTAGCCTGGTTAATTCTGCTTATAATTTCCTTACTGCTACGTTCATCACTTGTGATTTTACTTCCTAGATAGTTATATTCTATAACTGCCTGGAGAACATTATTTCCTAGAATTACTCTGAATGGATCTTCTTCCTTCCGACTACAGACTAGGACTTTTGTCTTTTGTTCATTTACTTTCATATTGAATTCATTCGTCATTACTTGATCCATTGTGTCGAGAATCTTTTGTATATCTTCGTTGCTCACAAAAAATTATGACTTCCAGCTACGAAGTATGGAAAAGACAAATACATATATTGCTTAGTAATACTACACTCTTGATGAGAAAAAAAGTACGAATGTGAAAAGATTTCAAAATAAAATTATGATAACAATATACATGACAGAAATACATCAGAGTGAATTACTTTGTCAAATACGAACAATATATATAGGAAACGAACTATCATAATCTTTAAAGGATTTTATGTTTTTACCGAGTGTTACTGATTTTTTTCTATTGAAGCAAACGATTTTTGTTAAGCTAAACATATAAAACGCTGACCGAAATATGCGGTCTATATGCATTTCTTTGTTTCTCATGTCTATTAAATTTGTTTTAAAATTGTATTAATTAAATTAATGTATTTTGTTCAGGATTGTTACACGGTGTCATATAGTATACTCATCTAGTAAATTAAATTTTGTAATATATATACATTTTTTCGTTTTCTATTACCTTTTCCGCTTTTTCATAAAAGAGTTTCATTGTTCCTGCCATACTGCATTACATACTAAACTAATAAATATTGAACACTATTCTAAATTAAGTAAACTGCATTGCAGTATACTTCTGTAGCAAGGACAGAACATTTACAATATCGCTGAAAAATAATTTTCCTTTCCTGCAAGCTCGTTCCTGCAACACTATATGAAAACGTCCAGTCATGTCCTACAGGTTACCACGTCTCAATTTTTTTATATTATATACTATAGTAAGAGTTTATTTTTATATTACTATTTAAAATTGTACTTTTTTGACAATTAATGTACAAACACGTTCCTCTATTTTGGCACATTCAGTATCTTAAACGACAAATGGCATAATTTCATAAGTCGCTCTAATTGCATATCTTACCGTTAACAAATACAATTATAAAATTATATTAAAGATTTTTTATTTTTGTATAGCTATAAATAATACCACTCCTCTTTGTTATAAATTCAAAGAGATATTAGATATATTGCTTCAAACTGGATCAGAATAAGAAACTAACTATAAACCTGCATAAACTTATTTTAAATTCCCGAAATAAATATTAAGTGATATTAAGTTGAATTGGTTAGCCTCTTAAAAATTCGTAAGTAAAAACGTTACTATCTTCATGAATAAGCAAATGTAAAATAATGATATTAACTACAGAATAAATGTGTTTTCTAAGTTACCTCACGTTATATGTCACATTTAATTCGTTTAAGTTAACACGCAAAAGATAGTTATTGTTGTATTGGAATGTTAGTTGTCTCAAATATTTCTACTATAATTTTATACAAACCACTATCTTATCTTTGGTATTGACGAGCGCTTTCGGCAGTCAAGCCATCTTCAGGTCATTTACCAAGAGAGAAATATGAAACCGTTCACTTTTTGTATACCGTTTTACCAGACCTATCTAGCCCCGTGTCAATCTATTAATTTATTGTTGTATTAGAGTGTTATAGTATTATCAAATAGCGAGAGCGGCTGGGCGAGGGTCAGGCTCACTAACAAATACGCAGCCCGCACACACACAATGTCACTGTCTTTATGATTCACACCTATGAATCATTTTACAGTCAATAATTTTGTACCAAACATAGCTGATATTTTGGGCTCCATTTCAGTAAATTATAGATTGTTTGGTATCATTTTTCATGTAATGGTGTGTAGAATTGATATATATTAAACATTTTAAGATAAAATGTCAAATAAAATAAATCAAAGTTTGATCAACTGAAGTCCACTAGGTGACTAATGGGGCGAGAATCCGGCTGGTCCTGATCCCCTGCGCTTGTGTGTGTGCGGGCTGCATGTTTGTGAGTGGGCCTGACCTTTGCCTAGCTGCACTCGCTATTTGATACTACTATAGTAGTAGATAAAATATTTAATAATATAAAAAGAAGAGAAGAAACAAAAAATAAGAATAGTAAAGAAAAGAAGGAGTATAAGGGATCCATATCTTATATAGGTTATAACACAAGAAAGATACAAAAATGTTTAGAAAATATAATATAGAGGTGGCGGTTAAAAAATCGAAAACCGTGTTTGATATAATAAAAACTACGAATTTTGAAGAAGACATATTGAAGAAAAGTGGAGTATATATGCTTAGTTGTGGGGAATGTGAAAAAGTGTATCTGGGGGAAAGGGTCATCAATTTTGCCAGAGATTTAAAGAACATAGGAGGGGTGAAGGAGAGTTAACGACGAATTCATTATACGCTAGGCATTTTATAGAAGAAGGACATAAATTCATAGACCCAGTTGTAAATTATAAGATAATAAAAGTGATGGGTAAAGAAAGAGAAAGGAAATTAAAGGAAGAAGTGGAAATATTAAAAATAAGAAATAAAGATGAAAAACAACTTGTAAATATAAAAACCACATTTGAAAATGAAGAAATATTTAGCAGCTTATAGACAACAAAAAAGAGTAGAAAATGAGTTAACGTAAATTGTAACGGCTACAAAATTGGTAAAAGACAACCCACTATGGGTGGAGCTAAGTAAGACGTTACTCCGTCAGGGGGCGGGGCTAGATAGGTCCAGTAAAACGGTATACAAAAAGTGAACGGTTTCATATTTCTCTGTTGGTAAATGACCTGAAGATGGCTTGAGTGCCGAAAGCGCTCGTCAGTACCAAAGACAACATAGTGGTTTGTATAAAATTACTAGTAGAAATAAGAGTGTTCAACAATACATTTTATTTCATTTTATGTACTCTTTTTTCTACACAAACAGGCCAGCCGTGGACCACGCGATTATCATTTCCTTTTCTTCTCCTGCCAGAAGGCCCTCATTGGCACACTATGCGCCGCCTTCCTTTCCACCGTCCACTCCTTTCTCGTCTTCTTCTCACCGCAGAAAACCTCAAGATTTTAAATTTTGTTTCTGTATGTATTTCTGTCCATACAGTTGTTCAAAGAGATACCTAGTTTCATCATTTCCCCCTTGAGTTGTTTGGTGTATCCGTTCGGACTGGAAAGTTGCCAAATGTAGTTGAAAATTTGTTTATTTAATCTGGACCGATCTGTCCGAACCATATGTCCAAGAAATCTCAGTCTTTTCCTTCGGAAATCCGTTTCCAGTTCTTCCAGATCCCTGTGTAGCTCTCCTTTAGTTCTATGCCTGTACCCATCTTCGTTTTCCTTGGGGGCCATAAATTTTCCTAAGAATTCTTCGTTCAATTTATGTACTCTTTTATAATATTTTACAATAATCTTGTAATTATTTTCTCTCTTTAAAAAAACTTCTTCTTCTTCTTCTTCTTCTTCTTCTTCTTCTTCTTCTTCTTCTTCTTCTTCTTCTTCTTCTTCTTCTTCTTCTTCTTCTTCTTCTTCACATTTGATTCGTTTAAGTTAACACGCAAAGCTAGTTAGCATGTTAAATGAAGAAACAACGCAAAGTCGTTTAAAAAAGTTCTTTATTAAAAACTAGGTAAACTGGCGTTGCTTTATATAGCTAGCTTAAAGTCATACAGCCATGGTCATACTCGCCTACTCAACCTTCACAAGATTCATAGATTTTGCGTTTTATAAAAATCGGTCAACACTAATTCTATGCTTACCATCTGACCACATCAAACCACATATAATATATTTATATCGCTTAAAATACTCCACTGTGATGGACGAATAATTTTTGATAAATCTTTGGTAACAAAGCAATCTCTTTAAAAATTTCAGTATTTCTAAAGATCAAGTCATGTTAAACTACGATTGTTTAAATTTCCTGACATTAATATTTCGGCCGTTTATACCCAAATACTACAGTTTCCTTTATTCTGTTTCGATTATAAAGGCTTTCCAACAAACGTTTCCTCTTGTCAAGGACACTATCAATATTATGGGTCCATGTTGGTCCCATTTTGCCCTTACGTGATATTAAAATTGTCACTTTTCATACATAATGAATAATTCCATACATACATTTTTAAGTCAATTAAAAAAATTTACTACATAAAACCTTAAAAGTTTACAAGTCGACTGTGGTGAAGGCACACAACCTGTAAGAACCAATTATTAATAGTTTATTGATAATAGAAGGGTACAAAGAAGGGTGCAAAAAGTATGATATTCAACAGTATCTTAAATGATCTGTTTATTGAACTTTGTGTCAAAACATTGTGTATTACCTAATGACTATGATGCAGAATCAGCGTACTAAATTTTTAACTCCCTTACATGATGGAGCAAGGAATAATATTACATTTTAAATTGATTTATTCCAATAATATTCACCCTTATAATAGTTGTGTTGCATATTACATAGGTCAGTGGACGAAAATAATAGCAATCTGTTACACTATTAGTTCAACTGCCGTAATTACGGCAACCTGTCAAATGATACTTGATTACAATATCCATAACAATTCTGCGGACTTAAAGCTTTTAGAACAATGTCGTTTAGGGTAAGTTGGATATTAAAATGTAATTACTGAAGCAATTTAATTTAAACGTTAATTAATATTTCAACAAAAAACGGAAAGTAAAACTCATTAGTTTATTTTATTGGCAGTTAAACTACTAATCACATTTCCATTTAAGAGACAGTCAAACATTTCGACTCCAATTCTGCAGTAATTTTAATTGAATGGATTATAGCGACGAATAAAGTAAAAAGACTGCAGTGAGTTTGCTCAATATACAATGTTTATGTTTCTTCAGTTAAGAGCGGAGTACATTTCAATGGTGTTTTCTAATTGTACTTGGAGACTGCTTTAGGAGATTTAATTATACTTGGAGACTGCCTCATAAGTAGAGATTTAATAGTCTTGCCAACAGGAAAGAGTTTGACATGACCTCTCACGAGCGTCTCTTATGACTTTTTGTTCTTAGAGCACTATAATCAAAAAGCAACTTAATGATGCTTTTAAAAATTTCGTAACAGTAACCTAAAATTTCTTTATTTACCGTTTCTATGTAAGAAGAATTACGTTAATAATTGTTTAAATTAGTTTCCTTACTTCATATGTTTAACTACAGCAAAGCTTGAAGTGGTGATAATGTTACAGCTGTTATAATAAATTCAACTAGTAAAAATCACAGCTGCGTAAGGAAATAATATCTAGAGTTTTTTGGGCTACAATAGTATATATTTTTATTGTACCCGTCCTTGCCGCAAACGTAACAGAACGTAATTATCTAATTATACGTTATGGCCCTTCTTATAAAAACATCAGATATTACGAAATTTGAGAATTTTATGTCAAAACTTTCCTTGAACTTTCCGATATTTACAGGTATAACAACATTTATTTATTATTATTATTATTCCGGCTGTACAATGTTTACACATTTTCTGAAACCAAAGATTACAGAAGTGATTGAAATCTCATCGTCCACTACTGATTGTCCATCCAAAGATCTTCAATTTCTCGTCCCCTCAGTGTTGTCTTAATTTCTTCTATCCAGGTGATAGGTGGTCTTCATCTTTTCCTTCTTCCTGGTTGGGACCATTCCATAACTTACCTTCGCAATTTTTCCTGTGCCATTCTTTTTGTGTATCCACACCATTGCCATTTTTTTTGTTTGGATAAAATCAACAATTAATAATATACAACATCAAAGTTGAATTTAATGATCCGTTTGGAATTTTAAAACGACAAAGCAATCACGTTAGGACAAACCGTCAGGTACTCTCAAGAGTAATTGATTTTATCACAATTTTTTGAATGTTTGAACTAGTTTAATTAGCGGTAGGAAACTGCTGACTAAAGAGATAAAGGAATGCTATAGGCGTGATTAATTGTGAATATTTTCTACCATTATATTATCTAATCTTGTTCAGTCGTCTGCATAGCTGAAACGTTTTCCCGTATATTCTCTCTCTCTCTCTCTCTCTCTCTCTCTCTCTCTCTCTCTCTCTCTCTCTCTCTCTCTCTTTCTCTCTCTCTCTCTTCTTCCGCCCCACACACACACACACACACACACACACATACACACAATTTTTTTCTGTGTTATATTGGGTATATTAAATAGTAACTTAATCATTAGGTCTGACTCACAATAATAATAATAATGCACTCACATTACAATAATGCATGTACTATTCAGTTTATGAATATTTTTCTTATAATTTAGAAGACATTTATATTATTTTACTATTTTATGTAAGATGTATATTGCTCGCTGGAGATCGTCTTCATAAGTGGCGAATATAGCTTGGTCATCCGCGAAGAGAATGGTTTTCAATGGTGTCATATACAGAGTGGGCCAAAAGTCACTACCCATTGTGAGTTACTGAGTTACCCATTGTAAACATTAAGATAACTTTGGTTGTGATCTTCCCATCGATTTTAAATTACGCGCCTTTGGTTTGTGTCTGATAGTTTCTTATGTAAACACTAGAGTGCAATTTTATCGACAAAGATCGAAAACAATTTGAGGAACAATTGAGTAACTCAGTAACTCACAATGGGTAGTGAGTTTTGGTCCACTCTGTATAACAAATGAGTAGATAATAAGTGATTTGTATAGGTTTGCAGTTAATGAAATGATTAAAGGATACCAAAGGAAATGGATTCAACACATAGATAGAATGGAAGAAAGTCGAATATCGAAGATGGCGAAAGATTACAACACTAGAGGCAAAAGAAAAATTTGTAGACCTGAAAATAGGTCTACTGTGGAATAGGAACAGGTCGCTAAAGCCTAAAACCGTTAAGAAGATGATGATGGTAATTCGGAAGACAGTAAGCGATGATTCTATCACTTCTTTTGGCTTTTTTGACGCCATTAAACGAAGGTATCTGAAAATTTGGCAATGCAAGAAGACAGCCTCAAATTGATTTGAGGAGGTTGAGGGCAATAAGGCTTGGTTGAAAGTGTCTTGAATACACGAGAATAAAGTAAAGTGGAAATATAGTTTTCCTTGGCAAAACAAACAAATAGTATGCAAGTTGAACTCGTGACCGATAAACGTTTGCGCTGGCAACACATACACGCGTATACAGAAGGTCAAATTTATTTGAGATTCACAAATATTCTTAGCGATCATCAACTGACCTTTATTTCTTCCACACTCAAATTAAAATATACGCGTAAGTCATTCAACTTGGATATTTTTGTAACCTTTTCTAAATGTCGACGGCTAGATAAAGGTCAGTAGGCTAGTCTCGGCAGTAATTTATTACGTTGCGTAAATATGTTAAACACACATATAAACACACACACATACATATATATATATATATATATATATATATATATTTTTTTTCAATCACTTTCTGCTACAGTACGTTTCTTGATGTGTATAATATATTTAATATTTATACTGAATTTACCTCAAGATAATTTTTTCCTTATTAGGAACATGTTTCTGGTACCATCATGTACCCATCCTCAGCCTTCCGGTGTTTGTGTCTGGTGAAGTACATATGTGTTGGTTGACTATTATTATTGTGGCTTCCTGTTGGCTTCTGGTACTTCAAATTGGTTTTATTTTGTGTGATTGTGGTGTATGTGTTAGTTTTTTGTGTATTTTCAATGTTGAGTGCTTTGAATATTGTGTCATGTTTTGTATTGATTTGTATTTGTTCAGGTATTAGTTTGTATTGTGTTTTATGTTTGTATATTTGTAAATTTTCCCAAATGTTCATTATGGTGCCTTTGTGTGGTATATGTTTTATTAGTGTCACATTGGTTATGTCTGGGAATTCATGTCCTGTGTTTATTGCATGTGTGGCTAAATTGGATTTATATATTTCTGGTTTTTTGTATGCGTTTAGGTGTTCAAAATAACGTTTTTATGTAGAAATAATAATAGCAGAAATACCTGAACAAATACAAATCAATACAAAACATGACACAATATTCAAAGCACTCAACATTGAAAATACACAAAAAACTAACACATACTCCACAATCACACACAATAAAACCAATTTGAAGTACCAGAAGCGAACAGGAAGCCACAATAATAATAGTCAACCAACACATATGTACTTCACCAGACACAAAAACCGGAAGGCTGAGGATGGGTACAAGATGGTACCCGAAACATGTTCCTAATAAGGAAAAAAAAATATCTTGAGGTAAATTCATTATAAATATTAAATGTAATATATATATATATATATATATATATATATATTTAGTCACTTTCTGCTACAGTCCGTTTCTTGATGTATATAATACATTTAATATTTATAATTAAATTTACCTCAAGATGTTATTTTTTCCTTTTTTGGAACATGTTTCGGGTACTATCTTGTACCCATCCTCAGCCTTCCGGTTTTTGTGTCTCGTGAAGTACATATGTGTTGTTGGTTGACTACTATTATTGTGGCTTCCTGTTGGCTTCTGGTACTTCAAATTGGTTTTATTGTGAGTGATTGTAGTGTATGTGTTAGCTTTTTGTGTATTTTCAATGTTGAGTGCTTTGAATATTGTGTCATGTTTTGTATTGATCTGTATTTGTTCAGGTGTTAGTTTGTTTTGTGTTTTATGTTTGTAAATTTGTAAATTTTCCCAAATGTTCATTATGGTGCCTTTGTGTGGTATATGTTTTATTAGTGTCACATTGGTTATGTCTGGGAATTCATGTACTGTGTTTATTGCATGTGTGGCTAAATTGGATTTACATGTTTCTGGTTTTTTGTATGCGTTTAGGTGTTCAAAATAACGTTTTTATATAGAAATAATAATAGCAGAAATACCTGAACAAATACAAATCAATACAAAACATGACACAATATTCAAAGCACTCAACATTGAAAATACACAAAAAACTAACACATACCCCACAATCACACACAATAAAACCAATTTGAAGTACCAGAAGCGAACAGGAAGCCACAATAATAATAGTCAACCAACACATATGTACTTCACCAGACACAAAAACCGGAAGGCTGAGGATGGGTACAAGATGGTACCCGAAACATGTTCCTAATAAGGAAAAAAAATATCTTGAGATAAATTCATTATAAATATTAAATGTAATATATATATATATATATAAATATATATTCAATCACTTTCTGCTACAGTCCGTTTCTTGATGTATATAATACATTTAATATTTATAACTAAATTTACCTCAAGATGTTATTTTTCCTTATTTGGAACATGTTTCGAGACATGCTGCGAAGGCTGAAGATGAGAGCACTGGAACTCTCGAAACATGTTCCAAATAAGGAAAAATAACATCTTGAGGTAAATTTAGTTATAAATATTAAATGTAATATATATATATATATATATATATACATTATGTGTATATACCTCTACCTCTTCTTTCTGTAGGGCTTTTTGGTCTGTTTCACATCACATCCACTTGTTTCTATTGGTTCACAAGAGCGCGTTACTGGAGATCAATTTTTTACCAAAGAATAGAATGATAGTTAATCAACTTCCGGTTACTGGACAAATAAATAGATGATAAAATAGACGTCGTCCACTGACAAAAGTTAAAGCATCTAAAAACGTATTGTTGCGACGGTCTCACTGATTATCGCATGGTTCAATGGAAAACAAAATAGTACGAAACACCAATGAAGTCACTAATAACCAGCTTTAAATATCACAATTAATAAACTGTAATCAACAATTAAGTAAAGTTTGTCTACACGCAATAATAACGTCAACTAACAGAGTCCCGCACAATTATAACACAATAACACTTCGCCACAATACTTCGAACCTAACTTGAATAAATTGCCTCTTAAACGCACTGAGTAATCGCCCGACGTAAAACTGAAAACTAAGCGGCAGGTGTGGGCTATTTATAGTCTTCAGGGTTCCATAATATGAGTCTTTAACAAGAACTCGAGAATTCTAGAGGACACTTCATGACACGCGGCCTTGGCAGAAACACACACCGGCTGGGCTAGTTGACAAGATTGTAGAACGACACTACCGAATGTACGAGAATGTTCCGTATTACGTAACAGTATCCATTCCTCCGACTGCTTGTAATTCTTACACTACAAAACCTAACAACGGATAACCTCTGTTTGTTTTTCTTTTTTTAAGGGAGTATTTGAAGATAGCTTGTAAAGCAATTTTGTAAAGGATTTTTTTTTTGCGTAAAAGGAACAGTAACGAGTGTCGATACTATTTCGTGCGCCACGTTAGCGACGAAATACGCTCCGCTAAGGAAGACAATGCCTCGGTGACAGCAGATGTTTGACATAAGTGAACGGCATGGGAATAAGCTGGAATAACAGAGAGACAAAAGACTACGTCTTCTTGGACCAATTACCGAGAAAACGTATACTAGTATTTGTCAATCCACACGTGGGAGTTTAGCGACTACACATGGATGAGACAGATTCCATAAAGGCAAGATACAAACGGAAGTTATAGGAACAAAGGACCACGCATAGTGACACAGCGGGGAAATTGTTTACCAGCAAAAGTAAGGAGTATGCAGGAGAACTGTAGAGCAGATGTCCATCCCAGGAAAGGGACCGCCATCAGCGTGTGAACTTAACGAAGGAAGTCGAGGATAATACAGCGATTCGTCACACCCGAGTAATAAGACACACGTGTAGCTGGACGGAAATTACTAGGGAAGAACTGAAAGAGAACATAAAACAATCGGATGACAGGCAACCGTGAAATTAGGTCCGTCGTCATACAGCGAAGGAGGAACAAACAGCGAGACTTCAAAGGAGGGGTCTAGAGTGACCTACCACGAACGAGAGTTCAGTAAAGGCGGGTTGTTGAGAAGACATCACCATGGAAACGAGGGTGAAGAACGAATGAGGAAGTAGCCAGAAGACTAGCTCGAGAATCAAGGAGGAGTCTTCGCAGAATCATAGACGAAAAACCAATAAGGACGTAGATGGTGGGAAGAGTACACGAGATGTGGAGATGGTCGTGGAACTCGAGACATAAACATAAGTATTGGCGAAGAGCAGAGCCAGTTATTAAGGTTCATTCAAGCAGTCAGTCAGTTGATTTGTTAGTCAGAAGTTAGTCAGTTGATCAGTTGGTCATCACTTGTAGAGTTATTAAGAAACGGTCAGTTAGTTAGTTATTCAAAAGTAAACAGTTATTCAAGATAACTGTTTTTCTTTTTTTTAGTAAATCAGCAAAAAGTTAGTTGACCGGTATTAAAATGATTCATTCAAACAGATAGCCGGTTAGGGAGTGAGTCAGTATTTATGTAAAAACTGTTAGTATGTTGAAATTGGGTTAGTGAAGTGAATGGAGTTAGTGAATTAACTGTTGAACTTACTCATGTATTGAGAGAGTTAGTTAAATTGTGGGAGTCAGTTGTTAAGACAATGATGAGTTGATTTCAATCAGACTTTGCAATACATTAATATACGGGCGAATCTAAAACTGCGTGATAACATATCAATAGTATATCACCATACCGTAATAGTATTGACTTAGTTACAATTCAAAGTTTATGTACTAACGAATCGCGTTAAGACAGTCAAAATTCCTGACGATATGTAATAAATAGAGACATTGTACTTAAACGTGAAAGGGAATTCGGTGACATGAACTAAATATCGAAATCACGTAATGAATTAATACGTCATTGGTATCAAATAAACACTTCAATTCTCGTGATGAAACGAATCATAAGTGGAACGATCGTGTTAATTGGACAAAGTATTAACTATCAATGTTCGTGAACAAAGTGTAAGGGTAAAACCTCACGTGAAAGGGCCCATGACACAAATAAATCAAACCCGAATGACCGCAATAAATAACTTTCGTTAAAGAACTTATTCTAAACGAGTGCGAAACAAAATATTGTCGACGCCGGAGTGCAGATTTCAGTGAGAGTGAAAAGTGTAGATTCAAAACGATGAGGAGCGGATCTATCAAGCCATCAGCAATCTGGGACTCGCAGAAGAATGAAAAGCTTCGCAGATAATCGCCGTTTGATACGTACTCCAAGTAAACCATTCATGTATTATTAGGTTAAGTAACCACTGTCCTGTTACTCACAAAGAGAACACACCACTGAGTTAATTAGAACGTTTATTTAATTTCTTTTGAGCACAACCGAATCGTAGAACTCAGAAAGAATGAGTATGAAAACATGAATCCATGAATTAGAGTACTTTGTAATATGTAAGGTAGATTATAAATTAAAAACTTAATCAATTACTAGATAAGGTATCAGAGGAGTAATAGATGATTTAGCAATATAATGCATCCTACAGTATTGTGTAGTAATGCTAGAATTAATCACAGAATTTAAAAGCGATTTCAAAGTATCTAAATAAATTATTGTTGTTAACGAAGAATTCTGGTGTTCGAGTCGTATCATTATTACTATCCTAATTAATAACAGGTACTTTAGGTAGACGTACGATGATACCAACGGCACCCAATGTATGGAATTAAGCAGTAATAGCATTGTCATGCCCAAAATAAGTTTAATATACAAGGATTCATAATTAAATAATTAATTAGCAAGACATTAGATTACACATTTGCATATGATGTACGAACGTGTGACAAGAATTAAAGTTATAGTTATATTTGAATTACAAATCAATAAATAATCAATCAATTAAATAATAATAACGCTAGCTGAATTCAATTAATATATTTGCATATAATTAAATATATACACATTTGCATATGGCATGTCCAATCGAGGGGCTTAATAAAGTAAAGACATACAACAATATCTAAAGCTAAGACATACAGTAATATTTGTATATGTCTCACTTATATGCAACAGTAAATGTAATTGCAAAATATCGTAATAAGAAATTAATTAATTGTTTTTAATTAATTAATTATATTTGCAAATTGCAAAATATAGTAATAAGAAGTTAATTAATTAAAAACAATTAATTAATAATTAATATTAATCGTAAAGATTAATATATTTGCATATAGCACACCAACGTGTGGCTCGAATCGAAATTAATTGATTGCGTAATAAGTGAATGCATTAATTAGCATACAGATTAATATATTTGCAAGCTTTGTGATTACAGAACAAGAAAAGCTGTTCACTTAATTACCTGTATTCTATCTACCTATCTAACTACCAGTCTATATTCTAAATTCTTCTTCTTCTTCACATCACGGAGTAGACACTTTGCCTGTTCCGTCTTCGCAGAGTATTTCTCCATCTTACTCTCGGTCTTCATACATATTGTTACGACGGTCTACTCGATCTTCATAGGTACAGTGGAAACAAAACAATACAAGACACCAATTAAGTCACTAATCGCCAGCTTTAATTTTACAGTTAAACAGTTCGTAATTAACAACACAGTCTTCTACAACAAATAAAATATAAATTGTTCACACGCAATAAAAGGTCACTAATATTAAACACAATTGTATTACAATTATACCGCCCGATTATAAAACACAACACTTAACTAATAACCACTTGTACGCGCACAGTAATATCGCTACTATAACTCTCGAACCGCACTATCCAATATCTCGCATTGAACTGACTGAACGTCGTTGAGTACCGGTATATATACCGCCCCAAATTACTAGATTATTCGATAGCGCCAGTATAGTTACGACGTAATTACTTGCGGCCTTGAGCAGTCCGCGCGGCTGGCGCCTTCGAGAAACTTTTCGTATATGCGTCTACAAGCACGTACGCCACACGCGTTACATCGAGTTTCTTCTGGCACGTTCGACAAACACGTAGATTGTTCTGTGATGCCGTAACACAGATGTTGTACCGAATGGTCTAAATTGAAACGCAACCTTAGGTAGTCGTCCATCCTCCATTCTGTCCAGATGCTGTAACCATTCCCATGCGATATGTCTGGAACTGGATCTTATCATTTATGGAGAATACCTGTAGCTCTTCTCTAATATACTCATTGTGCAAACGATCCTGTCTCGTGCAAGCCTTTGTTCGTCTCAGAAACTTCATTTCCGAAGTTTGAATCTAGTTTTTAACCTTCTTTGTAGGAACCCATGTTTCAGATTTATATAGTACAACAGGCAACGTTTTAGCCTTGTCTCTTTCCTTGTCTTTAACCTCAACGTTCTATATTCTAAATTACCTTTATATTCTGTCATTCGATGTAAGCCTTGTGACGAATAGCAAAGTTTTTTTGAATATTAAAATTGTGTGAAGGTAAATATGGAAGAGAATGAAACAAACATTAAAGTACAATTTAGTTGATCAAAAAAATGTGAATCTCAAGAAAGCTTTCACACACAGTTGTGACAGTAACTTGTAATTCAATAAAACACTACATAAAGTTATAAATGTTAAAAAATATACTTCATTTTTCAACCGAACGTTACACGGTGCGCACCGAGTCGGGCACGTGTGTTTAAATAATGCACTTTTATGAATTTTAATATTTGACGATCTCTTCCCGAGTGATACGTGTGATGATGGGACATAGTTCCCGAAACGCGTAACAACAAAAACAACGCAACGAAGTCACAGGACGGATTTGAAATAAGGTAATTTATTATTCATTTTTCACTATTACATTTAAAATATTTTAATAGGAAGGATTTACTTCCTGAAAAATGTTTACTGATTACTGTAGTCTACAGAGAAAATAGAATAACTTCGCCTTCCTGTTGATGTGAGAGAGTTTTATTTTGTTTTTCTCGTTTTAATAATCTTAAACTAGAATGTGGTGTGTGTGTGTGTGTGCGCGCGCGCGCGCGCGTGCGTGCGTGTGTGTTTTGTATTGCGATGTTATGGATAGGCATGGAAATGTTAATAGACAAATATATGAAACGATGATTTACTAAAAATTAACTGAGCAGTGGTAAAAAAAGTGAAAAGGTGTTATTATTTTTTTACGGTTTACTTCATAAATTTTACTAATTAATCAGTTGACCAAACATGAATTAACTAAAATTAATTATCTTTTGATTGTTCGTGTTAACAAAAATTTTTAGTCTTTCAAATTTCTTCAAAGTACATGATTTGTATGTAGGCTAATTGAACGTATAATGTAATTTGATCTTTTCTGGTACGTAGACTGAAGAAACCGTGTCCATGTTCGGTTGTATTCGATTAGAGTAAATTTGCGGACTTGTGGCCGTCTTCTGTAAGATGATCGTTTACAGGGAAAACGATCCGTGTGTGTCACAGTTGAATAACCCAGATGGACTTATATTACGCGGAGCTTTCTCACACCTCGACTAAAATTCTTAACCCCTGACTGGTCAACTGTTTACGCTTTCTCTACAGAAATCTATTTTCGACGAGAGCATCACCTGTGAAAGTCTGCTTACTTTCGTCATGGAGTATTGGAGGAAGTCAGAGGCTGTTCTGAGGTTACAGAGAAAATTATTTTTAGTGTTAAATCTTTGTAGATATCAAGTAGGATCCATCCAAAAAATTATTAAAGAAAACAAACATATTTACACCCAGTGAATAGTAGGTTTAGTTACTTCAGACCGTTATAATCTTTTCACAGTCGTATCTCAAAATGTACTCCCAATACAACCTACGCGACACACCCATATGCACGCTCCACCATCGTCGAGTAATTACTTAACTTAAAAAGTTACATAAACGTAAAGAATTATACAAAACGCAGTTTCTTATGTAATAATTAAAAGGTAATTATTACTTTTTTATGTTTTAAGCATATTGTTTACCATACAACTGTATTCTAACAAGTCTGTGAGTCAATAATAAAAAAATAAAAAAACAACACTATTATAATTTACGTGACCCTAAAAACTAAATACGTCTCCCAGCTAAAAAAGATAATTAATTAAAAATATCGTTAAATAAATTTAATAAGAAGAGAAGCCTTGTAGCCTACAAATTTATAGAAAGCAAATTATGGCATTATTACTATTATTCCATAATTTTCTAGTGAAATAGTTATTCTGATTTATTACAATTATTTCCTTGTATCAAAAATAAACAATACGGCGCATATCAGGCAGACAATGTCAATGACATCATTTTGTAGCGCCTAACTTTTTTTAGTTTCAGCAAACATTATAAAACATTGAATAGAATAAGTGTTCTTAATAGGTTGTCTACAAAGAAATTAATACAACAATATCTACCCCAATAAATTTGTATTTCAAAGTAGGTACGATCGGGTTATTTCCTGCTAACAACTTCCCGTTATCACTAAGCACAGTAGTTGCCTTTATTATTATTATCTTTTATTTTCACCAATTACGGGTCCACAAAGCCATAGATTAGCTACAGTGATTACGTAGAATATTTCGACAGTACGTGAAATTTAAGAGATATTTGCTGTTTTAAAAACAGAAAGAAATTGATACAGTAGATAGAGAATGTAGAAACTAGTAACTGTAGATCTCGTTTCAGTAATTGATATAACAGCACGTACACAGATATATCTAGAGAAAAAGGTTATTCTTTAAAATGTATTAAAAGAAAAAACAAAAAATATTAAATAAAAGGTCGAGTTTTGAATATGGTAGAAATATGAATGCAAAACGGTTATTTTAGATAAATAATTGCTTATCTAATCCGTCGAGTGACTTACTTGTAATTCCGCTTGACGCGTTTCAGGGCATATGCCCCATCTTCAGAATAATTCCTCTTCACAGAACGTCAGACATTAAGATTACAATGTAATAAATTAAAATTAAAATCCATGGTTAAAATATTAACTCGTCAAAATATTAAAATATATGAATGCACAGAGAAGCACGCACTATCACAACATGAGTTCACTTCGCGTTATAGCCGGTGTACACCGCCGCGATGTTAATCGCGCACTGACTGTCTGAGTAAACTGTTATCTGTGCAACGCATCTTGTATCTCACATATCTCATATCACATATCTCATCTTGTATCTGAAACGCGTCAAGCGGAATTACAAGTAAGTCACTCGACGGATTAGATAAGCAATTATTTATTTAATACAGTGACTTGGATACTTTAAAAATGAAGGTTATTTTAGACATAACAATACGTTCTATTAGCAATCGCTTAGTAGACTCTGTTACTATCATCACTGTAGTAACAATATTGTTACCACATTACGGAACAATCTACGTGTTTATCGAAGGTTCCAGAGGAATCCGGCTGAATGTTGTGGCGTACGTGATTTCAACATGCGCGAGCGAGAATTTTCTGGACGTCCCCAGCCTCGCGCACTGTGTCAAGGCCGCAATCAATTGCGTGCTAGTGTAGAGCTGATGCGTAGTGTTTTCTTGTAGACGGCAATAGCGAATATTCTGGAATCTCGGAGGGGTATAAATACAAGTACTTGGCGACCTTCAGTTTCATTTTGAGTTGCGAGTTATTTTCGGCGATTACTCTGTGCGTTCAAGTGGTTATTAGTGCGGTTCGTAATATTGTGTCGAAGTGTTACGTGTTTTATGATTGTGCGAGACGATTGTAATCCATTTGTGTTTTATATCAGTTAACATTCTTATTGCGTGTAAACAATTTTTATTTGATTTGTTGTAAGAGACTGTCTTGTTAATTACAAAGTGTTTAATTGTGATAATTAAAGCTGGTGATTAGTGACTTTATTGGTATCTTGTACTTTGTTTTCCACTGTACCATACGACGATCAAGTAGACCGTCGTAACAATACATTAACGGACATGAATGATGAATAAATAAGATGCAAATTATATTAGATAATTCATTTAGGTAAGTATTAGATAAATGTGGATGATTTACAAAGAGCTGTGCTTCAATTACAAGAAGTGACAAGAGAATACTCACTGACAATTTTAGTAAGAAATTTCAGTAAAACCATGGCCTTTAAAGGTAAATATCCAGTGAGGACAACAGCACTCTAGAATAAGTGAGCCGTTTCAGTAAGCTACACACTGTGCCGTTTTCAGATGCAGTAAGCTATGAACCTGAATATGATATAAAAGAAAAATAAATAAATTTAGGAATATATGTGTTACGATTTACAGAAATCTTAGAAATAAAACAAGACTAAAAGAATTAAGAAGGATTAAATTTTATAAGACAATTTACAATACCCACATTGACATACGCGAGTGAGGCGCGGGACACGACGAAAAAGAAATGCGACAAGATTCAGAGTGCTGAAATGCGGTTTCTTCAAAATACTTTAAATTATACATTGCAAGATAGAATAATGAATGAGGATATCAGAGCAGAACTCGAAGTAAACGATATAAATGTCTTCTGTTTTTCAATTTACAGAAGACAATGGTGGGATCATCTTCAAAGGATGACAGAGGATCGATTGCCGAAAGCGGCACTGATCTATAAAGCCATTGGTAGAAGAGACGTGGGTCGTCGGAGAATGAGGTAGGTGCCGGAATTATAAACTAATCCTTCAAGAGAAGAAGAAGAAGAAGTATACGATACAATTACCATTTGAGATACAAATATTAACTATCTAAATTGGTTAATTGAAAAATTAGTAGGTAGTACAGAAAGACATAATGACTTTAAACAGACTATGTGTTACAGTAAAATTATTTATCTATATTTTAAAATACAAATAATAGGCAATAAATTCTGCGTTTTATAGAGCTTTGACATGCCTGAAAATAAAATGACAACGGATATAAGGAAATATTGTAAGAAATAATAAGAACAACAGTAAAAAACAAATGAAGTTAGCAAACTCGTAAAATGATAAGCAGCAAACAGCAATACATAAAATTACTAAAGAGCACACATAAGGTTTCTAAATATTATAAACTTGTTCTTTGAGTTTGCTTCCACGTGTTTATCATTGATAGGAAAGTTTTAAAAACGTAATGCCATTTTAAAACCACCAAATAAGTCCACATTGCAGCCAAGTAATTACGGTAGAACATTTATTTAATGCATCCATTGATTCATCAAAGTGATGTAAATAATCAAGGAATTTTTTTTTTTTTGGTTTATCAAGGAATTAAATTGAGGTATATCGAAAGTCAGATTGTTTATGTGAATGCTTTAAGAATAAATAGTATTTGTATGGAACATTACTCCATAACATTCCATGTAGAGTGTACAATACATAAACACCAGTTAAGTGTTATCAACGGCAAAACAAAAAACAAGAAGAGTTGCTTTCAGTGTACGGAATACAATAAAACCATAAATCGTTCTTGATACCTGAACTAAAGGTTGCCCGTCTGTTGACCTCTAGCGATTGACGATGTAGCGTTATCCTGGCGCCATAGTAAAGTGAAATTCATTTATAAGCTCGGACAGTAACTAATGAAAGTAATAATGTTGTTGATGTGCTCAATCTTTCTTGTATCCTGTTAGAGACGTTTGTTTTTATTTTGGTAGTACGTTTTCTGATTACGGTCTATTTACTCCGTCCCTTTTCTGGCGTTTGAATCGATTTCATTTTTTTGTAAGATATGTATTTTGTTTTGTGTTTGTTGGCATTAAATTTGTTTTCTTTCGGTCTGGTATTTTAGCGTGCTAGGGTTTGTAGGGATGGGTTGCTAACCAGTTGCTCAAATTTCTGTCTGACCAGAAGTAAATTGAATCAACGTTTCCTTACCTCCAGTTCGGTTGATTACTTTTACAATACTTAGAGCCGCGAGACTCATTCTATTCCGCTGCTGTCGCCCACGTCTTGTAGGTGTTCCTCTATTGGCCGCTTGGGAACGCGTTATCTCCCAACAGAACAAACGGTTTAAGGACTAGAAAAAAAAATGTTCATTTGGTCGGCTTATATGGTGTAACGTAGTATAACAAACAATCCGGGTTGCTATAGTAAGGATCGTGCGTAAACGTTTGTACATACAGTAGAATCTCGCTAATTTATCACCTACGGGACCGACGGGGTGACGAATTAGTGAAATAGACGAATTAGTGAGGGAGTAGTGGGAAACAAACCCATTAATCACAACATAAAATGTTTTGTTACAAGACTAGCAAAGTACAGAACTAATGTTATGCTCGAACATATTTATTGCTGGAAATTTTCAAACTCAAACAAGTTAAACACTGTCATTGCAAAAAAAATTGTTTAATTTATTATTTATTTATTATCAGAATACCCTTATACCATATTGGTGTCGGGTTACATCAACTACACTTTATATACAAATTTTTTCCATCTTACTCTATCCATTGACAATGTCTTCGCTTCACTCCAGCCCAAGCTTCTTTCTCTCAAAATATTTCCCATCATTCCATCCCAAGTCAGTCGCGGTCTTCCTCTCTTCTTTCTCCCCCCTGATTTTGTCTCCCAAACCTGTTTTACCATTCTGTCACTATCCATTCTCTGCATGTGTCCCCACCAGTATAGTTGTCTCTGTTCAATAAAATCCAGAATCGATATCATTTCTAAATCCTCTCTTATTTGTGTATTCCTAACTCTATTCTTTCTTCTTACTCCTACTACTTTCCTAAGATATTTCATTTCTGCCGCCTGGATTTTAATTTTTGAGTTTCGGATAGCACCCACGTCTCACAGCCCTATGTTAAAAAGGTCTATATACTGCTAAAATTGTTTAATTATTGTGAAAAATCTATAATTTTCTTCTGTTTTTTTTTTTCTGTCGACCGTACTTTTCAGGAGCCAAATTACGAGAGATTGCAGGCTTTATTGGCTGGTCATCTTGTTCATCATTAAATGCTGTAGGTTCTGTGGATACGTATGTAACAATTTCGTCATCACTAAACATTTCGTAGCCCACATCCGGTCAGTGTATTTCACACCAATTTTTTACGTCGTCCTCATTCAAACTGTTAACTGCTGTTAGGGATTGGCAGATATCTAACAATTTCGGTGTGGGGCCAAGACCTTCTGGTTCTATAGGCGTTGGATGTAATTCAGATGGCCGTAACTTATTCCAGTCAGATTTAGAGTGTTTTCCAGAATAATTTGCCGGGCTTCAGCTGCATTATATATTGTATCCTTTAGAGCGTATGCTTTCCAAAATTGTTCAATGTCCACATTGTTTTCACAAAGTGCCAAATTTTGTAAAAAGGACAACACAACACAACACTTATTGTGCCATGTACACAAGTACGAAATGCCCATTCTCGGAACGAATACCTTCCGCAATCCGTTCTCCTGTCTATTATTATAACCCCGGCCACAATCAGCACGTTTCTGGTTTACCCCGGCTATAATTAGAGCATAGGCCTATATGTTACTTGCTTGTTAATAAATAAATAGAAAAAAAGGCTTGAGCGGGTGACGAATTAGTGGGCGACGAATTATTGAGGTCCTACCGTATTTTGTTTTAAAAATTAATAATACAAATTTAATTTTACACGGTTAGTAACATTTATTTAATATATCATTCTTGGCTTGTATTTATTAACTATGGAAGAGGCATTTGTTTATTTTAAAAAATTACACAATTCAAGTATAACAATTTTACATATTGCTGTTTACTGCTGATCACTTGAAAACTTTGCCAAGTGCATTGGTTTTTAACTGTTGTTCTTATTATATTGTTACGACATCACAGAACAATCTACGTGTTTAACGAATGTTCCAGAGGGATCCGGAATATAATGCGTGTGGAGTACGTGATTCTCGACGCATTAGCTAGATTGTATCAGAAGCCGCGCGGACAGTGTCAAGGCCGCAATTAATTACGTCGTAGGTAGAGATAACGCGTAGTTTGGAATGTTTTATAATCGGGCGGTATAATTGTAATACAATTGTGTTTTATATTAGTTGACATTTTATTGCGTGTGAACAATTTTTATTTGATCTGTTGTAAGAGACTGTGTTGTTAATTACGAACTGTTTAACTGTGAAAATTAAAGCTGGTGATTAGGGACGTAATTGGTGTCTTGTATTTTGTTTCCACTGTAGCAGACGACGATCAGTTAGACCGCTGTAACAATATCTTATAATATGTTCCTACCTGATTTAACTTTATTTTCAAACGTGTCTAAACCATATAAAACACGGACGTTATTGTTAATATTTTTTTTACTGTCCGTTATTTGTATACTAAAATCTAGATAAATATAATTTTACCGTAACATATTGCAACGACACAATAATGAAGAGTGTCGTTCTCCACGTTTCTCCGCTAGCCAAGCAGGTGCGCGCCTCTGTCAAGGCCGCACACAAAGTACGCTCTTGACTTTTCTAGTGTTTGTTAACGAAAATTATGGAACATCGGCGGGCTGAAAATAGGCAACAGCTGCCGCTTAGTTAGTCAGTTATAAGTGGCGATTTGGTCAAGTGCGGTTTGAAGTATTGTGGCGAAGTGCTATTGTGTTATAATTAATGCGGAACTTCACTATTAGGCATTATTATTGCGTGTGGGAAAATTTAACTTGAAGTATTGTACGATTATAATCTTGTCGAATACAGTAACTTGTTGGTTACAAACTGTTATTTGTAATTAATTAAAGCTGTAAAGCTGATATTTAGTGATTTCATACTATTGGAAAGAGTATTCTGTTGTATGGTGCTGAGAGTTAGAGAATGATAGCAGCTGATGAAAGGAAAATACTAGCTGTAGAGGTGGATGCACTAAGGAGATCATGCAGAGTATCCAGGCGAGAGAAAATACGAAATGAACAGAATAGAGAAATGATAAATGCTAAACATGCAGTAGTAGACGAAATAGAAAGAAGACAGTTAATTTGGTTTAGACATGTTAAATGTTCCGGATGGGAGGAAAAACGTTGCCAAAAAGGATAATGGAATGGTTACCCCCGGAGAAGAGGAAGAGGGGAAGACCCAGACGATCATAGGGAGAGAGTATCCAGAAAGCTCTAAGTGCGAGTAATCTGACCGAAAACATTGTCAGAACAAAAAGTATTGGAGAGAAATTCTGGAAATCGGACAGCAACGGCAGACGCTATAAACCGATGTTTTATATATATATATATATATATATATATATATATATATATGTATATTAGTGATTTCATTGGTGTCTGTATTTGTTTCCACTGTACCATACGACGATCAATGAAACCGTCGTAACAATATCATTGCTCCACAGGATAGGCCTAAGAAATAAGCCTATGACTTCTGTTTAAAGTCATTACGTCTTTCTTTCTGCACTACCCGATAATTTTCTATGAAACCACATTAACATCGTTAATATTCCTCTCCTAAATAATAATTATATCGTATACTTGTATATCGTATATATAAACAAAGTTTTTTTTTTGTCAATTTAAAATACTTACTGTTTAACAAAATTGTAGGTAAGATATGTTTACTCGGTTTATTACGCTTTAATTCAGTAAATGGTAAATAGTAAGTTGATAGTCATATCTTAATGTCAGAAACAGTCCGTCGCAAGACAGTGAAACAGTATAATTAAGTAGTGTAAACATCTCATTGTTAAGTTTTCATGTTTAAACAGTATAATTAAGTAGTGTAAACATCTCATTGTTAAGTTTCCATGTTTAAACAGTATTATTAAGTAGTGTAAACATCTCATTGTTAATTTTCCATGTTTAATTCTTCGTATCGAATTCCTGTCAAACGTCCTAATAGCCTCAGAGTTTCTGAAGCCTAGCACGTATGATACGTGGTACTGGAGTAGAAGTAATTGTCAGTAGAATGCACAAGCAGAATTGTCAATGTGATGTGTCAACAGATCTGACATGAAACCCTCAAAGCCAAGGATATCCCAAGAGGACGCGGCCATTGTTGTCAGATTGCTGATGCCAGTATACAAGTGAACAAACCACTTCTAAGTAAAAATTGTTATCTGAATGTAAGGTATGAATCTTATCTTCAGCCACATAAATTTAAAAACGGGTTGTATTTTATTTAAATCTTCATCTCTACTCTCAGATGTTCCACACTAATAGATATTTTGATTACTTTGTTGATCGTTTTGTTGATTACTTTACTAACAATATTTACACTGTAATGATCGATACTTAACTAGTTAGTGTTGATAACACTTACCTGATGTTATCTGGATGTAGAGTCTGGATGTCCATTTACCTGAAAAAAAATTAATTGGAAAATTAAATCAAGATCAGTTCAGAGCGTATCATATTACTCACTTTTGTAAGAAAAGACTATGTCTCTAGTGTTTTAAAAATTAGTTTATATTTATATTCATAAATGCTAAAATGTTTCTTGTTATTATATTTTATATTATTGTTAATAATAAAAATTTTACAAGAATATATTTTATTTTGAAAATTACATAGGTAATAATGGGGATTAAATATAAATTTCAAAAACCAGAGTACTTAGCCACAAGAAGTCGAACATCAGATCTTCAGTTATCAGATAGGCTAATACTTCCATCAAGAAATGTGAAAAATATAAATATTTAGGAAGTATAATTAGCGATGGTGGACTATGTGATGAATATATAAGACATCGATTAGTTTTAGGAAACAGCACCATACGCCAATTAAACCCACTTTTATGGTCCACCAAAATCGGGCTAACGACAAAGATCAGTATTTATAAAACCATTGTTGAAAGAACTAATCACCACCTATGGGTCAGAATGTTGGACAATCAACAAAAAGAACCGCAAGCAGATTGAAGCTGTAGAAATGGACTCTTAGACGAGCTTCCAGAGTTTGTCGTCTGGAACATGTAAGGAATGACGTAATATGGGAATGAACAAATAGAAAAGAAACTGTAATAGAAGATATAAAACGTAAACAGCTTTCCTGGTATGGACACCTAATGAGAATTAGTGAAGAAAGAATACCTGTGAGTGTGTTCAAATACAGACCTAGCAACAGAAGAAAAAGTGGCAGACCTAGATTAAAATGGATAGAAGGGATCGAAAGCAGTATGGAAGAAAAGTATCTGAAGAATGAAGATACACAGAATAAGTTGATATGGAAACTAAGATGCGTGATGCGGCAGTAGCTGTGGGATCCCAGCCAATATATATTACAACAACACAAATTGTTTAATATAAATTGATTTGGGTAGCCCAAGATTTTGGAGCGCCAAAATTTATATAACATTACTGGTAAAGTGTACCAATTAATGGAGTTTGGGTGTAATGGTAATAAGAGTAGTCATTGATTTAATTGTAACGCGTTTTCATAATTTTATTTATAAACCACAAGCTTGTTTAAAAATCTCAACTACTTCTCAACTACTATAGATAAATTGAATATCCTGCAAGCAAGGCCGTATATTATACATCAGATTTTAAAAATCAAGAAGTAAAATATCTTGCAATAAGGTTTGTGTACTTTTTTTAAACATCTGTCGTGTCTTCGTGTAAATTTCAAAGTCTCTTACAAGATACACTTGTTTGGTAAGACGTCTGCGTTAATAAATGTTTGAGCTTTGCTTGTAAACCAATAGAATTATACACCTTTTTTATCACCAATAAAAATAATGCATTAGTGTAAATCGTAAAAACAAAAACAATATATTCTGCAAGTAAAGTATATTCTATTGCTAGACAAAATTCAGAGAATGTACCCAAAGCTGTTATACAGTAATTCTCTTTCTAACAAAGATTTTTTAACTAGTTCTACTCTTTACAAAACACAGTATGGTATGAATACCTAAATATACACTTTCAAGATTATAAAAAAAAACAGTATCAGACAATACTCTTTTTTTGTTTAAGTGTCCTTGGATTTGTGTAACTGTGAATTTATCATTTTCTTATTCGTTAAAATTTTAATACCTTGCCCATTATGGTTATTGAACACTGTTAACTTAATCCTACTTTCATTACAATTTTTTCATTTTGCAGTAACAATGAATTTTTTTATCTTTTGCCATTTCATTAGTCAACATTTTTAAACAATAGTTTATGCAATACTGTAACAATTTTCCTGCCTGACTCCCAATGACTTATTCTTTCTGACTTTTGTTTTTCTTAATTTAACATTTGGTTCTTTTAATAAAATTGTAATGAAAAATAATTATAAAAAGTAATTAAAATTTTTAATATCTGAACAGAAATTATGTTATAAAGTTTAAAAATATAATGTTGTGATATTCTATCACATATAATGTCATCTAATATAGTCTCATAATTTAAACAATATTAAGTATAAGATAAACTGTTATTATTAGAGTGATAATAGTTACTTCGCCCCACCACTTAAAAGTTGAACAATGGTAGTAACTAACTCTTCCAAAATATTACCTTGCATTATAATACTCTATTATAGTGAGGTTCATCAAGTATATGAGGATCAGCTGGTTGGGACATGTTATGAGCATGGAGGACGACAGAATGCCCAAAGATTTAACAGAGGGACAACAGATAACCAAAGAAGGAAAGGAAGACCTAGAATAAGGTGGCTACAGGACGTAGTAGATGACCTCAGGAGGATGGGTATCGGTACTGGAGGGATGGGTATTGGAGGCGAAAGCGAAAGGACCGAGGTGTTTGAAGCCGACTAATCGGACCAACAAGGCTCATCGTGGGCTGTAACGCCAGAGGAATGAATGGTATAATACTCTAGGGTATTTGCAGTACCCAAGGAAGCCTAAGACCCAAAGAGAATCGGGGAAACAAGAAGAAAATTGAAAGAATCACTTGATAGAAAGGATACTATTTTATTACTTCTTAAAGGACTGAATTATAAATTTAAATTAAGAAGAAATATTGGGAAACTGAGAAGAAAGTTGGAGTTTAGGCTCGTTTGCTAAGAAGAAGAAGAAGAAGACCAATAACTCAGTCCGTACAAATACTATGTAAAAATAACGAGCATACCAATAACTGATTTATACAAAGACGATTTATTAACAAGAGAATTTGAAATTTAAAATTTGTAATTTAAAATCAAGAGAATTTATAATTTATTTGTACAATAATTTTACCAAATATAAGTATATCACTATACTCGGAACACAAAGTTTTTATTGGTAAAAATGTAAAAGTTTTACCTTATAACCTGAACCAGTTTTCGAATATTATAAGCTTCGTCAGAGGCTGCCACTGGGAGAACTGTCCGTCTTGTTCTTGGCAACGGTGTCGACTTTTGAAGAATCGATTGTGTGTGTGTGTGTGTGTGTGTGTGTGTGTGTGTGTGTGTGTGTGTGTGTGTGTGTGTGTGTGTGTGTGTGTGTGTGTGTGTGTGTGTGTGTGTGTGTGTGTGTGTGTGTGTGTGTGTGTGTGTGTGTGTGTGTGTGTGTGTGTGTGTGTGTGTGTGTGTGTGTGTGTGTGTGTGTGTGTGTGTGTGTGTGTGTGTGTGTGTGTGTGTGTGGAGTGTGATATGTTAATAATATGTGTGATTTGAATTGTGTCTGTTCGTTTAGGATCTCGTTTTTATGTGTTTTTGTGTGTTTGTATATTTCCAATTGTTCAAGAGTATCTAGTTTTTGGCTTTTGGTGTGTACGTGTAAAATATTCATGTTGTTGTCGAAGTTTGTATATGATTAAGTTAACTAAATTATAAATAAACTAATTTTTTAAACTGAAACTGACCAAAAAATGGTCTGTTGGACTTTACCACAGTACTGTGGTCACTGACTGGGACATATGTGTCAGTTTTTTTTTTAGCATAATTAGCACTGAAGAATAGCATATGACGCAGCTGGTTTGACGATGAACATGGCAAAATGTGAGTACCTGATAGTGGGCAACGAAGAAGTTAAAATCTTAAAATTGGATGTGGTCAGGATAAGAGCTGTTGAAAAAGGTAAATACTTAGGCGTTATTTTCAACAAACAGGGAAGCAGCAAAGATGAAATTCAAGAACGTGTTAACAAGAGGGGAACCGTTATAAGAACGCTGAATTCTCTTCTATGGGAAAGAAGTATAACAAGAAATCCAAAGAAACATATATATAATAGCATGGTGAAAAGTGTAATCCTTTATGGAGCAGAAGTTTGGAACGTTTCAAACGTAAATAAGAAAAAACTGATGGCAGCGGAAATGGACTTCTTCGGGAGGAGTTGTAGAAGATCAAAATTAAGGTTAGAAACGAGACTATTTGAGCCGAGATGACTGTGATGATTAAGTGACAAAATCATGCAGTTAAATAAAGGAACCCGTTTTTTTACAAAGGATGTATGAAGCTTATATGAAATCTTATTTTGTAAAAAAAAACTTTTTTACAAAAAAGTTGAAACCTTTTTTACCGTTATTGACGTAACGGTAATAGAATATATTTTTTAAATATTGACAGGACAATAATAGATGAAATAGAAAGAAAACAATTGACTTGGTTTGGGCATGTGAAGAGAATGGAAGATGACAGATGGCCCCGCAAAATACTGGAATGGATACCACCGGTGAGGAGGAAAAGAGGACGTCCACGGAGGATTTGCGAGATGACGTAGCGGAAGCAACGGTTGCGAGAAATTTAGAAGAACTTACATGCTACGATACGTTACAAAGGAAGTTGTGGACGGAGAAACGACGACAGCTGTAAAGATATATATATATATATATATATATATTGTAATAAATATAAAATGCTGTGGTTACAAATCCTTAAATCTGTTCTGTTCTTCTTCCTTTCAGTTTAAGTCCCACTGTTGGGCTAGCCAATTTGTAATAAATAATTATGTGAGGTACTAGCGAAACGTCCGTCTTATTCAAGCCCCACTGTAGTAAACGCCAATTTGTAATAAATAGCGTATGTAAGGACGTATATTATATTATATTATATGCTGCACGCTGGAAACGTCAAATTGTAATGAATAACTTTATAAGGGAGTCCTTCTTATTTCAGCACCACGTTGTAGTCGTCAATTTGTAACTATCTATCGATGTTACTATTTTTAATCAATCTGTAAATCTGTTAATTTACAGTTGTTATTAATGAATATATCTTTCGGTTGTGACCGATGAAACCTCCTGAAAATATGTTATTAGACAAATATAATTATAATAATGTTTTTTTTTTTAACTTATAATCGTACTACGATATAGATCTAACTTAGTATTCAGTAGTTGGGTAATGTTAACGATATGTATCGTGTATTAACTGAATGTAATGAATATTCTTGTCAACCCTAGTCACTCGACGTTAGGAAATTCTATTCAAAGTTTGCACTGAAAACACGCTAGTTCCGCGATCTCCCGTTCCACCAGCTGTAAGTATTTAGCGCTGTCACTTGTAATAAGCGTACTTATAGGTTAGTTGTTCATCGGGTTTGAATAAACCTCTTATTGTAAATTATTACAACCACTACTTATAGTATCTATTCTGCAATAACTTCAAATATTATCTCATACAATCAAGATCCTTTATTAATTTTATCTATTAATTCACAGTACCCGTTATTTCCAAAATAACAATATAATCAAATCGATCACACAAAAATATATCGATTATCAATCAATCCAATTCCATAGACTTATACAAATGAAAAATAATAATAAATAGTTCTTATCCCAGGGTTCGTAAAGTTCTTGGAACCATTAGTAAGGCCAGGTAAAATGCATAATTAAGGTTACTCAAGTATTACAAAACAAAATTATTTACTCTAAATATAGTGAGATTAAAATAGGTTGTTTTTGTTACCGAGTCGACGAAAGCTTCGACTGGCTGTGGACGTCTGTAAACAGTTGACAAGGCTCAGCTTAACTCATCTTCATCCAATAAAAGTGTTCTGCCTTTAATAAAATTGATTGTGGAGAGTAATGGGAAGCTCTCAGGAATTCTTCGGACTTCTGATGTTCTTCTATGATCTTGATAATTCTTGGTCCCGGTGAAATGAAAATAGGATCCCAGCTTCTTCTGCTGCCAGTGAAGGTTAATTCTGCCAAATTAGGTCTTCTTGTTTTTTCAATAATTCCGTTAGTTCGGGCTTTAATTCTCTTAACTGATCTTCTGGTTATAGGAGGAATTGGTTTGATACCGACTCCAGCGGAATTATTTGGTGAATGAGGTGAGAGGTTTTAAATTCTTTTTAAACGTATTCAGTTACAATTTGGAAGGTTATTTAATTTTATTACTCATCAGTATTAAGTTAAAATTATCTTTCAAATAGGGTTTTTAATTTTGATTCATTTTTCTTCCAAATATATTATTCATATTTTTTAAATGTATCGGCCCATCTCAACCTAATAGCTTGTAACAATCAGAACGAATAAATAAACAACTCATGTCCATTTCAGTTGCCTTAACAACCACGTTTACTAGATATCCTTGAGCCGGCATTATAGAATATTACTACTCTTTTCCAATAAAATACTCCATGCTTGGATTAATATTAAATTACCTAAAATTCTCCCCTAACCTTCCTTCTTAAACAGTAAATGTTTTACCATAGTTTCGTTGGACTGGACTTCTTAAAAAGGTATTAATTTCCCTTCACTAATATGGAATTTAGGCCTATAGATTTTCTTACAACCGTTATAACATTATTTGGTTTTTTAACTTAATTTTCTTTTACCTGACCTACTGTACAATTAATTATTGGTTAAATGGTTAATTACATTAATTTTAATTTACTGGTGGTTACTTTATTACATTAATTAACTGGTTCTGGAAGCCTTCATTAGTTTATAATATAATTGTCCAAACTACTTGTCAAACATTAAACACTGATCGCCCTCCTGGCCAAGTTTACAAACATTAATTAAAACAATAGTATTATTCAACTTTAGACAATACTTAGAACTTAGTATAATGCCTAACACTGGTAACTACACTTGATTGTCTAAAGACAAATTTAACATAAATACAACCATAATCTTTGATGAAGTATTACTATTAAACAACATCAGTTCATTTCTACCATACTCAAAATATAACATAAATATTCTGTAAACCTCAACATGTTACAGTATAAAAACAAGCATTTTATTATATTTAACTATTCATTGGTCTGGTTTTTTATATTTAACATTAGTCATTGCCTCTTTTGACTTGAGGTACTTCTCAGATACATTAACTACTGAGCAACCTTAATTCAGGGTATGGTCCTTGACCATGTTTCATTCAATTTTTTATGTAACGTTGGGGACCTCAACTCTGTTACGTTACAATATATATATATAGCACTGAAGATGGCCGTCGAAGGCACGGCTAGAACGTCTGCTGGAATCAGCAGCTTTGGACTACGTCTTTACAGGCAGAAAGATAACAATTTTAGCAACAACTGAAACAGACCAATTTTAAATTTTAATTGTTCGTATTTGTTTATTTAAAATTAATGTATTGTCACGCCATCACAGAACGTCCTGCATGTTTCTTGGCCATCCCAGCAGAGCCCAGAGCTGTAATGTTGGTGTGCGCACGTGACACTTAACATGCGAGACAGTGTTACGTAATACGGAACATTCTCGTACATTCGATAGTGTAGTTCGACAAGCTCAGTATCCTCTAGAATTTTCGATTATTTGTTAAGGACGCATAATATGGAACCCTGCAGACTATAAGTAGCCCACAACTGCCGTTGAGAGTCCAGTGTTATGTCCCGGGATTAACACAGTGCGTCTCAAGTGAAGTATTTGTATAAAGTGATTATACTGCGGAATTCTTTATAGTTGACATTATTATTTGTGTGGACAGATTAACTTGAATTATTGTACGAGTGTAAGCTTGTTGAATAACTTGTTGATCACAAACTGTTAACTGTGATAATTAAAGCTTGTTTTTAGTGACTTCAGTGGTGTCTTGTTATTTGTTTTCCACTGCACCATACGACGATCAGTTAGACCGTCGCAACAGTATTAAGTAAATTCATTAAATATTTCAAAGTAAATGTACGCTGTGTACGCTACATTCCACATAAAATCAGACGCAATTACAAAAAAATATGTACAATTTATAAAATACAATTACGAGAACCATACAAAGATAAATAGCTTTACTAGAGTAATATGGTGTGTAACATAAAGTAAAAATATAAAAACATACCCTTCTTTTAACAACAGATCAATTCTGTAGTAACAGTTTGCTAAGAATAGTCAGTATTAATAAGCTTACGTCTTTAATCAAGAATATAATTTAAACACTCGTCACTCTATTTCCATTTACGCTATTTGACCTATTTTCAGTAGAGAAATAGCAGCCGTAATGACGTACACTCTATAAGCAAAGCACGAGTGTTTGTCTTGTGATATAAAAAAGTTGTTGTTTTTGTTTCTTAAAGCAGTTTTATGACGCGTCTCGGGTGTAGCGTTTCTACGATAAACGAGGAAAGGGCATCATGCTTTTCATATAATTGTACGTGTGTTCAGTGTCCATTAAGGAACGTACCAGTTTGTATGAAAACGTAAAAAAACAACAAGTGCAACGGTTACGGCCGTTACGTAAAAAATTTAAAACTAGACACTTGGCCTAGATGAAGCTAGAATGTGCTGGAGCCCAGAGTGACATGACTTGCAATAAAACACTCATTTAACAGTAACAAATTTTTTTATTAGTGTTTTCCCATCACAACATTCACTATGTCATTATTTTGACATATCTGTTACATGTTGAGTTCAACAATTGAATTTTGTATTTCGAGAGCAGTAGTTTTCATTCCATCAACAAATATAATTATTCTCGATCTGTATTAATCACAATCAAGCATCTATTGCACAGCTAGCAATATGAATTACAAATATAGTTATACATACATATATATATATATATATTATTATATATAAACTTACACATATGAACTTACTTTTCTTTATCACTTTCCCATACGTTTCAAGGTGATGTGCCTCTTCCTCAGTGGGAGTAAATACTTGAGTAAATTTGAGTATTTACTCCCACTGAGGAAGAGGCACATCACCTTGAAACGTATGGGGAAGTGATAAAGAAAAGTACGTTCATATGTGAAAGTTTATATATATAATAATATTTAAAAAAGTGAACGAAGAGGATGAATCAACAAGATAATTATATATATATATATATATATATATATATACAACAGGACTTGTCCTGACAATTATTTTGTTTTAATCATTGTGAACATAAAGATTCAGTTTATGCATGCTTTCTTTATGCTGGGAAAGTGAATTCATATTTTCATCTATGGCGGTACCTGTCTTTAGTTTTATCAAGAATTATATATGTTCAACGTGCATTCATGACAATTACAATACTATTAATAATGAAAATTAATTAAACGATATAACCACTGGATGCTTTAGCACACAGTTCATAATAATAACACAATTCACAAATATGCACCCATAAAACATGGTCTAACCATTTTAATTATTATAAATTAAAAAAAAAACAATATTATAAGTTTATGTATGTCCTTTTGCTTTGAACACCGTTGGTAGAGTGTAGTTGTCTAGATTAAATAAACGGAATGTTCCCACCTGCACTTCTGAAGCATTAATGCTACCAGTTAGGTCCTGACAATTAGTGTGGTAAGGGTGATGTGGAGTTCAGAGCCTCCTGCTAATCTTCGCGACAGCTGTTCTTGGTGGTCCTGGAAGATCTCTTAGTCCGACGGCGATTGGGGAGCGTTCCATAGCACAGCTCAGCCGATGATAACTGATGTCGTTGTTACCATGTCTTCAAAGCTTTCTCCCGGCTGGTCGGGAACCCTGAGGCACTTATAACTTTCACAAAGTCATAGTGAGTTGACAAGAAAAGAATCTAGTTACCACCGCCGTCAGACCTCGAGATGCACAGTCGGAATCCTTAGAAAGAAATGAGACCGATTGCTTTCCTCTACCGAACCATCTCGCAAAAGGAAGCTTGTAGCGGAATGTAAACTTTGATCGAACAGCTGATGCCGCCAGCTGAATTGCGTCGACGTTGCGCGCGCCACGGTGTCGGCGATCCAGTCAGCTGTGCCTCACCTCGGCGCGATCTTTCAAACATTCCGGGAATTCAAATCCCGGCACACTAGCATGGGTGATTGAAGCAGAAGGGTAAAATTGATCGCTCACGTGTTACGACACAATCAATTCTTATGTAACATTTTTGAAGGAAAACCAAGCGAACGATCAAGAACACATTCTTTAAAGACATGGGAAAGGAAATGATGGGGAGAGAGAGAGAGAGGGGTGGCTAACTCAACAAGGCATGGGCTTTACACAATAATGATGATGATGATGATGAACATGTCTGAATAATAATATGAAGGCAAATTCCGATATTTATAAAAGCAATAAAAGTAAATGAATAAATTAGAATTCAATATTACTCATAATTAAATATTAATGGCAGGTTTCTAACGAAACGTTTACATAGAACTTCTACTCACATTATACTGACTCATACAGTAGACACTCACAGACTGTGTACGAATTCATTATCATCCTCAAGGTTTAAACCAAGAATGGTTTGTTCCGGTCTCAAACAGGCAAAGGTTAGAGCTGGTCACTCCAACGTTTCCTCGGAGTCCCACACTTCTCCCTCCCCTCGGCTTACAGTTCCATAGTTGTTTGGGGATGCGGCAGCCATCCATTCGGTAATGGTGTTTCCATCAATTCAGCCGATACTGGGCGATCCTCTCGAGTATACGGATAATATTTAGTTCCTGCCGTATATCTGTGTTTCTTCTATGATCATGGAGAGTATACCCTGCCACGTGCCTGAGAAATCTCATTTCACCTGCTTGGATGAGACTTACCTGGCCTTTCGTTAAAGTCCAATTCTCAGACCCATAAAGAAGTGTTGGAAAGGCCATCACCTTGTAGAATTTTAGGCGTGTTTCTTTTCTTGCTGACTTAACAGTTTGCCTTATGGTCCCGCACATAAGGTTGAAATTATGCAACTTGTTTTACAAGGCACACTGTAGCCCAAGTATTCAAAATTGCTGACTTGTTCCAGGGCAGTACCACCTATAACAATTTTTTGCCCGTACGGAATCAGTTCCACGCAAAGCGTGAGTATTTTTAATCTAAGTGTGCACAAATTTGTGTGCTAACATCTTCATTCACTATTAGTGTAGGTAGTGATAACAAATTTACTAATTATTTAATAGAAGATCAATTAAGAAAGTTGTGTTAATGGTTATAATCAAAAACAGAATTATCACTGTTGCACACCACTGTAGAAAAATTATTCCGATTAGCGCTTTCAAGCTTCTCAGCTCATCGTCAGATAGGGAAAAAATCCGATTATTTAATAATTTAATCCGATTGTAATTATTTAGTAATCATAAATACCTATTTCAATAAACGTTATCATAATATACACCTAAATGTAAAGTTTTTGCTTAAAAGAGATACTTGGTCACTGTACGTCAAGCTTAGAAAATTGAAAGTAAGTATACTTTTAGTGATAACTGAATGTAGAGGCTTATAGGACGGGTAACTGCATTGTGACGGAAATCAAATATCAAGGCATGTAGATATTTAATATTATCTACGTAGATAATTTTGTACATAGACCTTTTGAAAAATGTAAAGAAACTACGTCTGACGTCATGTAGATTACGCGCTACTTACATTCCAAAAACATTTTTGTACTACCTTTCATACAAATATGCAAAACATATTATGACAACAATAATTATTTAGCATTATTAAAACTATTTTGGTACAGACAATTAGTACTGTTGAATCATGGACTGACTGTTTTGAAAATGGACCTTCTAAATTGAAAACACTGGAAACAAACAGAAAGACGAATATAAAAACGTCTTATCAATCGCGACGCTCTTCAACCTCGTTATGCGTGCGTGCCACGGCAGTTCTACTGTAACGTTTACTACCCCAGTTATGGTGCACGCACTTGGCACCTTCCAATGACGTGTTGCCCCTACGAGTAGACTATTCTACTGCTTTCAATGTAACGGCAGTCCCTTTACATTTGTCAAAACCTCTAATTATGTTCTGTCTACTCAAACCTCAAATCTATCTGCACACTACTTGTTGACATTAGATCCTATATCAGAAGAGCTATTTAAGTATGGTGCCTGTAAGTTTCGTTTTGGCATTGTATATTTTTGATAGCCGTAATTTTTCTTTTTTTTTTTTAATTGCACTAAAAACATTTACAATTATTCAACTGCAGATAAACCCTCTTACTAGGATTACCTCTTACTCGGCTTACTTTTTACACGGATTATCCGTCGATTCGTTATATTTTTCACTTGACGTTTTGATACTGCAGGTCCCCTAAAGTACTGGAGAGTATGAGTAATGGCTAATGGTCTCACTCCTTGATGAAGGGAAATATCCAGTCGCATCTCCAAGTGGTGGAGGATGGGCAACACTTATAGGTGGCTAACGCGGCTCTGGAGACCTAGTGAAAACCGGTATAAGCTGTCCCTCCTCTACTTGTCATTGTCAAGTAGAGGTTAGGGCACCCTCTTGCCCTTGGGGTGAGAAATTTCCCCTAAAGACGGATGACCTTCCGTTGGTCAACGAGTAGAATGTGGGAGGCAAGGAGAAACAACCACATTAAAGATCCTTATTGATATCTCAACAGGGAAACTGATCTCTTCAGTCTGGTGAGACAGCCAGTTTATGGGAGAACACCCAGACAGAAAATTGGGCTTAACGTTAAGACTGAAGGTGGCAGCCCCACCATACATCTTACCCTGGAATATGCTAGTAATATATCCAGGGGACACATTCACTACTAAATTGCCTCAAATAGGGACTAGCCGGACGGATCACCCAGTATCGGCTGAATTGGTGGGAACATCTTTGCCGAATGGATGACTGCCGCATCACTAAACTACTACGGAACTATAAGCCGAGGGGACGGAGAGGTGTGGGACGTCCGAGGAAGCGCTCGAGTGACCAGATGTAAGCTTTGCCTATTTGAGACCGAAACAAACCATCCTTGGTTTAATACTTGAAGATGATGACGACAACGACGACGACGACGACGACGACGATGATGATGATGATGATGATGATGATGATGATGATGATGACGTTTTGATTAGAATCGGAAGACTCGGTTGACAGAAATAACAACAGGTCTTTCAACCGTCACTCACAGCTTTTAGGGACGATCCCAGGTTCTAGGGATCAAAGAGTCAAGTGAAAAGTATTACGATAGAGGCGGTTCGAGCTCTAATCCGAGGGTTCACCTGATAGAAATCACTCATCACTTAGGAGTTTTAAAGAATATATTCAACTAAAATTATGCAGTACAGAACTAAAATCTAATTTTATAATAGTCTTATTTGCATGTAAAACTAACATCAATTCTAACATTTGCGTTAATAAAACATTCTAACATTAAACAACTTGGCGCTTCTCTGTTAGAATTTAAAAAAAATGCCAATTTTTACAAAACGGAAAGGCAAAAATTAACAAACAAAGCAATACCCGTTATATTCCCTAATTAAATAATATGAGATGACAACACTGAAAGTTTCACAAACCACTTTACTTCTCTTATGAGGAAACAAAGTGGAAACAATTTTATTGACTAAAGAAGAAGTAAAGTTGTCTAACGTTGTTAACTTATTTAACATCCAACTTATGAAGATTAATAAAGTTATGTTCAAGCATCAGAAGCGTGTCAGAGAGTGCGGCGGGTAAGTGATAAGTAGGACACGATGGCGGGAAACTTTATCTAATCAAAAAACTAAGAGTCACTGGAGGTCATTTCACTTTTTCCAATTCAACAATTTTTTCTAGCAGTACATAAGCAGTACTGCTATATTCCCCATACAGTTGACACTTTCCCCATTCACCTCGTACATTCTATCCCACTGTGTGGTGAGCAGGGTTCCATTTATATTAATCTTACATCCTTAAATTCGTAGTGGCCGTCAATCATTTAATTTTTCAGTGAAGGGTTTGTGAGGATCGGTCAAAAATATAACATAAATTATAACTTATTTGTGTCGACGATTCGACAATTTTTATTGTCATCATCAGGACCTGTGTATGAATACAAAAGAAATGTCAAACACAACAGAACAGTTATTTGAGTGAACGTGTTTGTGTATGTGAGTGTGTGTGGGTGTGAGTGCGCAAACGCGCGTGCGTGCGTAAGTATGTATCACTGTAATTATAAAAGCAATATCTAATCTAATCTAATCTAATCTAATCCAATCTAATCTAAAAGCTATCTAAAATCAACAATCTATTATCTAATTTTTGATTATTGTTTTTATAAATAATTAAAAAATACCATTACAATATAGTAATTTAAATTGTAATAGTCTATAAATTAAGTTCTGTGATATTATAATTTTCTCATTGTCTTAAAGAAAACATTTCAAGATGTAAACAAATTATCTCAACTCCTTCACATATACAATGATACATACATACGCACGCACACGCGATTGCGCACACACACCCACACACACTCACATACACAAACACGTTCACCCAAATAATTGTTCTGTTGCGTTTGACATTTGTTTTGTATTCATACACACGTCCTGATGATGACAATAAACATTGTCGAAACGTCGACACACACAAATTAAAATTAGTGTTATATTTTTGATCGATCCTCACAAACTCTTCACTGAAAAATATATTATGTTATATTATTTTATATATACTATAGTATACTAGTATATATATAGTATTGCCGTAAAATGCACCAGTACCTACTGTGGCAGAAACTCTAGTAAAAATGTAAAATTTGTAATTTGTAGAATTGTCAGCCGTCTTGGATGTATGTGAAAAGCCTAGGGCCCAGCATTAGCTGGTTATTGATACTTGATGTGTACAAAAAGTTAAATACCAAAGATTATTATAATTATATGTAAAATTCATTAAGGAGTTAAAATTACGATGGAATTGTTTTAAATATTTTGAAGTAGTTAAGTCTCAAGTTGTGTTCTGATCGAATATCATAGAAAAAATAGAAATTAATTTACGGCTAAGTAATCATGTTAACCTAGAGTTAATGAACACATTTGGTATTATAATAACTCTGTAAATTGCTTATTGTGTGAAAGTCTTCTTACATAATCGGGTCGGTACCCGATGACAAAGGAGAAAGATCTCGGAATAGCGACCCGAGTATGTGAAAAGACAGTTGCTACAGAAACAATTACGAACTTATTTAAAGAGTATGGGTACTTTATTTAGAATCATCATCATTATTATTATTATTATTATTATTATTATTATTAGCGGGGTCCTACAGTCTATGCCGCATCCCGCATTTCGATCGTCATTTCTTCTCATCTTTCCAGTCATCGTCTTCAATAGCTTGATCTCTCATGCTTTTCCTAATTTCTGTTCTCCATTGTGTTGTCAGTCTTTCATTTCTTCTCCTGTTTTGTGGTGTGTAAGTCAATGCTTTCTTTGGCCATCCCTTCTCCTCCATCCTCATTTCGTGATCATACCACAGCAACTGTCTGGATTCTATTCTTTCTGCTGTTGTAAATATCCAATATGCTGTTGTTTTCCTTCTTATATCTTCGTTTCTAACATGTTGCAGTCTAGAAATATTTCACGCTCTTCGTAAGAAGTCCATTTCCACAGTTTCTATCTTCTTTTTATCTTTATCTGAAAGCTGCCAGCATACGCAGTCATAAGTTAAAATGGGCTCCACAATAGTTGTGTAGATTGTCAGTTTAGTTTGAAGTGTCATTTTGCTTGACCAAAGTAACGAGTTTAGCAAACGAATAGCCTTTTTTCCCTGTTGTATCCTATTTTTGATGTCATTCTTTGTTGTTCCATCTTCTGAAATAATGCTTCCATTTCTAGAGTACTAGAAAAACGAAAGTCTCGCAATGTTTCTACGCACCTCGTATTTGTCGATTTAGAGAAAGCTTACGACACAGTACCATTAAAATGACTTTTTGAAATATTGGAGTCGTTATACCAAAATATATGTGTCACAGTGTCTACACATGATTTACAAAAAGCATTATAATTGAAAAAATTTAAAAGTATTCCAAACTAACGTAATACATAAATACCGCGCGCGTGCGCGCACACACACACACACATAAGCAAGTTAAATCCGACAAATCGCTTCGCTCGTTAAATTAAAGACTACTTTATTCAGTCCGTATATGTAAATTTGTAACTCCCTGGACAAGTGATAAGTAATTTAATATTATAATGTAGTTACATGTTCGTTCAAGCTATCACTTTAGAGACAACTATAAATCTAAAACTGATAATTTCTTAATTACTTTATATTAACTTTTGTTTCTCATTTATAGAATATACTACAAGCATATCGCAAAAATAATATAATTTCAAGTGACGTAAGACGGTTATCCTTCATACCGATAATCCTTGGTAATATATAGCGGTTAATGTGTTATTCATAAGTTAAAAACGAAACGTCATTAAGACGTCAGATAAGTTAGATAGTTAGATAAGTTAGGTCAGCACAGAACAATTTACTTGTGTTTAGTATTTAAACGCTCCAAAATTGCTTTGTAATTGAAGGGTGATTATTTTCTTCAACGTGTGTATGTAAATTAGTTTTCATTCTAATAAAAAATAAAAGGAAAATTTGCAAAACATTACCAGTCTTGTAAACATAAATTGTTTGTAAGAAAGTAATCTTAATTATTCTTTTTTGTTCTTACCAAATTAAAATCAAAGTACTGTAGATTGCGAACAATAAGTATAGGGCCTATGCACATTATGTCGTGTTTGTGTGAACGTGTGTGTGTGTGTGTGTGTGTGTGTGTGTGTGTGTGTGTGTGTGTGTGTGTGTGTGTGTGTGTGTGTGTGTGTGTGTGTGTGTGTGTGTGTGTGTGTGTGTGTGTGTGTGTGTGTGTGTGTGTGTGTTTCTAGTTATAATCACATTTAACCGGCTTTTATCATGTAACCCCTCTTTATTTTTTATGCTTTATAAAAAATTTTTTTTTGAAGAGGGGCCACGAGTTATTTAAAACTAGGCCAAAAGCTAGAGAAGCCAAAATGCGCTGGGTCCAGTGAGACGGGACTTGCAATTAAACTCTCTGGTATAACCAACAATAATAGCATTTATTGAGTAATTGAGTAAATTAACATATCTAAGGTAACAATTTCTTTTTGTTTTTATAATTGCAATTTTTGTATAAACCTTCCCCGTACATAACCCACAAAAGTAACACATACATAATTCACATAAATACACATATAAATATATATCTCTATCACAACCACATGTTCAATATCACGACATAAATAACAACCCCCTTATAACATTAAAGGATTGCCACCCGCCTATATACATTTTCTCTCCATACATATATCGCCCCATATAATAGAAATAATTAATAATTAATAGAAATTTCGACCACAATACCTATACAGCCATCCGAATATATATATATATATATATATATATATATATATATATATATATATATCACTAGTGCCCCCACGAATCTGGATTGTCCAGAATGCTAGATACAACTTTAAAATGCGCTTAAACCGTGCATTTAAACTTGGTGAAATCATAATCACAAGTTGTTAAAAAAAAATTATAATTGACAATAATAACTCGAAAAGAAAGTAAACCACAATCTTTCAGTGACCTGAACAGTATTTGTGAATTTGGTGAGATAATAATTTATAAATTCTTTTGTAAGAAATATAGTTTAGCAATAATGATTAAAAATTTACAACAGTTAGGTAACATAATACGTCATGTAACTTTTTAAGAAAACTGAATTGGCAATAATACCTTAAAAAGAACTTTTACAACTGTGATGTGACATAATACTTTATATTACCTTTTAAGGAAACTGAATTGGCAATAATACCTTAAAAAGAACTTTTACAACTGTGATGTGACATAATACTTTATATTACCTTTTAAGAACACTGATTTGGCCCGGTAGCCGACATGTTCCTATGCGTATATCTGCATGCAAAACCTGCCTACACAGGATTAAACAGGGGGTGGACTGTTACCGAATAAAAAAACTTACAACCCTTATGACCCAAAATCTAAATTAAATATGTGAAATAACCGAAATTACCAGAGCTAGCTTGACAGGAATTATAGCTGAACCCTACCAGCCGGTGGGGTTCATCCTGTCACCAACATAACCCCCCTTACATATCTGAAATACCAGTCCCCAAATACTTGAACCACCCCCCATTACAGAAAACGAGAAAGATAAATATAACTGCATGAATTGTAAGAAGCCTCGGATACATGCCAGCCCCCGGGCTTACACTTAATATCATATATCAGTACATACTATACAAAGTTCCCCCAAAATCCGCGCACAATTATGTCCAGTTAAACCAGGGACCAATTAAAACGTTTAAACATGAAAGAAATATCATAGTGTGTCACTCATACCCCACAAGTTTTATGAAGTGTTATCGGCACAAATCCAGGTGTCTGCGTAGCTCAAAGAAAATAATAAATGGTTTGAGGTCACCTTAATTATATCAGGTTGTGGTGCTCCATTTCAACGACTAGTGCACGTAGTTGTTGGGTGTGGCATGCTGATCTCGCTGTTTCCCTCCAGGCAGGCGGAGTCGAGAGCCTCTGGTAACACGTTCAGGAGAAGATGTTCATTCCTGGGCCGGCATCCTCGTCTTAAGCGCGAGGACCCGCAGATCTGTACAAGATTATCTAGCCATCAAGGTGGATGATACACTTTTCAAAAAGACTCCAGCTCTGTCGAAGAGAAACGAGGTGTAGGTGGTTTGGCCGACAAGGCAAGACAACGAAACGGAGCTCCGGCAACTTGACTAATCGCCCGTTTCCAGGCGACCAACAGAGTGCGTGGGTGTTACCACAGCAAACTAGATTTCGCACTCCGTTAAATACAGAAACTGCTAACCGATTTCGCGTTCGACTTAAATATTTATTTAAATAAATTTCTTGTATCCGCGCCGGTTCTTGGACAACCGGCACAATCATTCTAATTTGTTACAGTTATTGTCGTAGGATGTGATACAATGGTACTTCAGTGCAAGAGAACCAAAATTATTAAGGTACCATTTAACTCTCCTTACAGTTAATTTAGCAGAATGTTACGATGCATTATAACCAAACCAGGTACACGACAATCGCAAACATTGTACTCAAGTATCTTATATGTGCATTTTATTTGTTATTCGAAATTTTCAGATTGATTACATTTTTTAATATAAATTGCAGAAAACCAAAATAGTGCTGTCTCCTTATCCTCAGTTACGTAGAAGAATGTTAAAGCAAAATTGAAAAAATGTACTAGGTTCCTTCCTCTTTATCTTCTGCCCCACCATCATTATCATCATCATCAACTTCTTCTTCTTCTTCTTCTTCTTCTTCTTCTTCTTCTTCTTCTTCTTCTTCTTCTTCTTCTTCTTCTTCTTCTTCTTCTTCTTCTTCTTCTTCTTCTTCTTCTTCTTCTTCTTCTTCTTCTTCTTCTTCTTCTTTCCTTCTTCTTCTTTTTCCTGTTTGTTTCACAACTGCAGCCATATGCAGTCCCTGGCTTGCCTCACAATAATTCAGCACTGTTTGATTCTTCACGTGCCCAATTGTTCTAAACAGCATCCAACTTTTTCTTTCCTTTCTGTTGGATTGTGCCCTTGTGATCCTCACTGCATAATTATTTTCACTCCTTTATTCTTAATCTTGATTTCGTATATCACATAAGGAATGAAGTCAACATTAAATGAACTCATTCGTAAAACATTGTGTACACAAATAAGTAAACGTCACACTACAATTAAATGAAAAACGTCCTGGTGTGTTTAAAAATTTAATGCTTTTTATTATTAATTTAATCGCCAGTGGACACATGTTGGTATACCCATATGTAGCGCGCGCGCGCGCGCGCGCGTGTGTGGTCACGCCTGCCAATCGAAAGCGGTTGACGTATTGCACAGCTTTTGTATAACGCATCCTGAAGAAACATACAGTCGTAGGGTCTGATTCATGCACGTAAGTCCATCTGCAAAATCGCAAAGTCTTCGCTGTCTTCTTTGCACATCATGCGTCTATACAATTATAAGAAAATTAACTAATTCTAAAATTAAAATAAGAATTTTTTTAATATTTTTTAATTGAGAGAGACTTTAAAGATTTTGTGTAGATATGAAATACACTCTTTCTATCGTTAGGTAATATTTCTTTAGAGCACTTAGAAGAAACGGTGTAAAATAAAACATTGGCCACTAAGATAACATAATATTCCATTAAAAACAGAATTAAACAATATTATAAGTTTTTAAAATAATTTATGGACACAAAAATCAACACACGATAAGGTAAGATAGTCTCTTGTGATGAAAAATTATACACAAATGGTTAATTTTATATATCTGCTTGTTAGTCAGCATAAATATTTGTACTACGGTATGACGAATTGTTGTACGATACGGGGGAAAACAACATACAGACACCAATGAAGTCACTAATTGCCAGCTGTAATTAGTCACAATGTAAAATCAACAAGGTATTCTCATACAATAATTCAAGTTAAATTTGTCCACACGCAATAATAATGTCAACTATTAAGAGTTCCGCACTAATTGTATCACAATAACCACTTTCGTATCAACCACTTGATCCGTACTGAAGAAATCGGCCGCTGTAACTCACTAAGCCTGCCGCTTTTGTTTATTTATATAGCCTGCAGATGTTCCAAAATAATTTTCCATTTATTTGTCGGAGTACCAGCTTAATTTGAATACTTACAAGTGCTCTCGAACTGTCTGGAAGGTTTTTTTGCTACGTGAATGGACGGCCTTGACACAGACGAGGCACTCTGGGCTAGTCGAGAAGCGTGTAGGATGACACTCTCGCCTTTTCGAAAGCGCTCCGTGACTATCGTAACAATATATATTATAGTAAAATAAAATAAATTTGTAGTATTATTAATTTATTTTTAACGTATACGTCTTAGAAAAATTTGTAAACTGATAAAGTGAAAAAATTGATAAATATTAGTTTCACCCATGTACAGTGTACACACAGGACTGAAATTTCAGTCCTAATCTTCTTAGAATTTGGAGTGTAAGTGCGATCATTTCTCAAGTGAAGAGCGGATAATTGTACTGTCAGTTCACAATGGTATGTTTTATTAGACCTGATATTAAGTATTGATAGTTTGATAATTTCAAAGTAGGTATGTCAGACATACGATAAAAGTTGACGACAACAAGGAAAGTGATTTGAGTAAAAATGTTTATTTCAACGCCAAAGACCGATATATTACACAACCACCAAAATCTTTAAAGTTACTGATAAAGTTTATCCGGATTAGTTACAAATTCTTAATTGAGCATACACAAACGAGTACATTTTATTTAAGATATTTTTAACAAGTATAATGAGATTTTATGACGATACGTTTTAAAAAAATCGATTTTGGCATAATCAAAGACGGAATGTATGAAAACACGCGCACACGCACGCACAGTTACTTACCCATATCTTGGCTTCCTTACGTTGCATAAACATTTTCAGGTACACATGATATTATTTACTATGTACATAAAACTTGTGTACAATTCCAATAATTTGTATAATCTTACTGATTTAATATACATTCGATTTTTTTTATAAAGTAGTTACATTTTAGTACAACTGTACGTGCTCACAAAACATTTTACCATAATTGTAAGTTCGTAACTCATTCAAACCCAACTACAAAAGTTGAACATTACATTTTCTACGTTACATTTCAATCTTAGAAGATTGCTTTTAAAGTTACGTTAATTTTCACCTGTTTCGTTAAGCTGCTCTGTGTACTTTCGACATATAACGCCACATATAAATCAAATTTAATTTTTATATATCTTTCTGTAATTGCTAAGACAAAGTAAAAGATTAAGAAATACTAAATCCATAAAAAAATAGAAACATAAAACTTACCTTAATTTAGAAATTGCAAATATATCCTGAAAAGGAAAAATATGAAGGAGAACAATAGAAAAGTGTCTAGAAAATACAAGTCCGTAATATCACCTAAACAGTGAGAAAGCAATAAGCAAAAGAAAAAGATTAGGACGAGGAGGAGAATGACAATGTTGATGGTGTTGTTGGCTGTGAAGATAATGCTTATGATGAAATATTTTCTGAGTTATACATGAAACAACAAAACATCTGTAAAACAAAGAGGTACTGGTATGTCTGTAATTTTCTTCCGACTGTAAGAAGACCGGATAAAAGTAATAGCACCGACGTATAAAACAGAAACAAAGAAGAAGTAAACGCATTTTCTTCTTTTAAACAATAAAACGTGCATCAGTAAAGTAGGATACATACGTTTATACGACTCCTGTAGCTGTGAAAATAATTTATGTAGACATTACTCTATATAATGCTTACTTAATGTTGGAAAATTGCAACAATAAACTACGTTTTATATGAGATACACAAAGTGCTTGTAGAATTTAAGAGTGTTCTCTGTTTTTTTTTTATGCTTTGTGCTTAAACGCTCGTCAGAAAAAGTCTTTCGCACACACAAATTAAATTAAGCGCTTAATGCAGTGACACTGTTTTCGGTGTTTTTGTTTTAAATATTGTTAAACTTTGTACCTTTTAATAATTGCATATGTAAACAGCTGGTTCGTGCAGTGACGTCACCCCCCCCCGCTAAACTGCTACCAGCGTGTCTCAATACGCTGCTCGAAGCTCAAGTTAGTTAACTGTTAAACTCTGACCGGACAACAGCCTTCATCGCCGCGGCTATGTAACTCTTTCAAATCGGAAGATTACTTCAATTTATTCTTATATTTTTCAGAACTTATTTAATTCCTACTTTGGCAATGTTTGCCACGCGACACTGCACGGGCCATGCAATCATTTTTACAAAAATGTAAATAAACAGTTAATTCAAAATACAGTCCACTACGTTATTTCATATTATCCAACTTATTATACCAGCATCACGTTGTAAGACTAACTCAAGAAATATTCGAGAGCGTCGAAGACGTACCGTAACAAATATTATAATGACATACGAGGGTTAGATGAAAAGCGAGATCTATACCTTTGCGGTAGAACTAAAATGTGTAGTGTGTTGTAAGATTCAGATTTTGTGTAACCACAATTTATTTATGCTGTTAATACAGCTGTTAAAAATTTACGTATCACTCGTGTTTTGAAAAATAAACAAAATGAACCATAATGGTGTAACTGAATTGTTTGTTCACAAAGGTATAGTGCCAATGGAAATTGACAAAAAAATGGTAAATAGATTAGAAAGTATGATTAGTTAAAACTTCCGGGCTGAAAGGCCGTGGTCGAGTGCTTGATGTATTGGAGCTAAACGTTTCGGCCGCACCACCGGTGGCCATCTTCAGTAGCAAAAATGTGTTCGTATAGATGACACGCCGAACACGTCTCTCAATGAACTGGGAACAAGCAACAGTGAGTTACGGCTACGATGCCTCTATTTATAACTTTTTGGCCGCTTAAGGTGTATCACGCGGACCAATGAGAAGCCAGCTCGTCATTCTCGATTCTGATTGGCCATGGAAAATAAACCATGCCAGACACTATTTAAGGAGATGCTTTCACCTCGGCGGTTCATAGCGACGGACGCATTCTTATGAATATGGATGGACTCCAGATGCAGGCGAGTGAAGTAACCCCGGACAGAAGACAACACGCGGGCTTTTGGGAGACGTGTTCGGCGTGTCATCTATACGAACACATTTTTGCTACTGAAGATGGCCACCGGTGGTGCGGCCGAAACGTTTAGCTCCAATACATTAAGCACTCGACCACGGCCTTTCAGCCCGGAAGTTTTAACTAATCATAATGACACCGGCCGTGAAAGCCTACGTACTAAGATTAGAAAGTACTTTGAGTTCATAATCAAAGGTTTGTAATAGGACATTTGAGTATAAACATGACAGTACCAGCATTAAAGATGATCCTCGCGGTGGACGCCCAAACAGTGTAACTCCAGACATAATTTTTAAAATGTCATATACGATGTTGAAACACCGGCAATTGACAGTTTATTGCATTACTGAGGTGAAAGTTGTCTTACATGACCGTATGCATTACATTTTAACTCAAGAACTTGGTATGAATAACTCTGTGCATGTGGGTGCGCACTTGGAGTGTTCAACTTTTTGGCCGTCCACTGCGGGGATTACCTTCACAATGCTCGGAAGACCACTTTTAAACACGAGCCCCTCTTCTAGATCATTGTTTCTGAAGAAGCAGCATCTTCCAATGCATTTGTTATTGTGTTATGAATTCCATGTCATTTTCTTTGTTAACGAAGATCACAGCACATAGTTCAATTTTCTCCACTTTCGAAACACGCGTGACACATAAATTTCGAACAGCTGGTAAACAATAAAGAAAGTGACAGATGGACTTGGAAATTAACATGTTACGTGTAACATGAATCTTACAGCGTACTAAAAGTTTTACCCGGTGTTTACAAACTAAATTGCTCAAATTGCAACAAATTCTACATAGGCCAGACAGGACGTAGCTTCAAACAGAGATACATTGAACACACAAAGGCACTCCACTCCACTACAGAATCCACCTATGCAAACCACCTCATTGAAGCAAACCACACATACAAAACCATCGACAATAACATGAACATTCTACACGTACACTCAAAAGGCCGAAAACTAGACACTCTAGAACAATTGGAAATATACAAACACACGAAAACAAATAAAAACGACATCCTAAACGAACAGACACAATTCAAATCGCACGCATTATTCGAACATATCTCACCCCACACACACAACATCGATCTAGCGAAATTCGATTCCGTCGCCCACAACAGGACGGACAGCGCTACCCCAGCGCCAATCTCTGAAGAAGCTTTTTAAAAGTGAAAACCGGTTCAGGTTGTAAGGTAAAACTTTATGTTTTTACTCATAAAAAACTTTGTGTTCCGAGTCGTTAATGTAATAGTTGTATTTAGTTAAGTAACGGACACGTCATGGTCAACGAAATCCAAGAATTTAAAAGTTTTATTTCTACAACTAAGCTAGATGTCACTCCACAAACTGTCAACTAACCCTCGTAAACCTACTGTATAATAACTAAACGATAAGATCCCAGGATACTTACAAAAGATGGTTAATTTCTGTGTACGAGACGCTAATGTCTTACGCTAAATTCGTCGTGTATACACAAGAGTTATAACCTGACAACTTTGTAAAAAGCCATCACCAATTTCAGTACGCGCAGAGCGGAAAAGTAAGGCTCCTCTCTCTCCCACTTTCTCTGTCTTACTGCCCCCCCTTCCCTTCCTAATCAACAGCACGCTGTATAGTTCACATACGGTGTTCGGCGAATGAACGATTCCTTCCACAGAGTTGCCTAACGTCACGTGACTGTCTCCTATAAATGTCCCAAGTGTGTCAAAAATGTTTGTTCTGCGCTGTTCGTTTTCACCGTTGTAGGCCTATAGTGACAGTATGATGACAGCTTTACGTCTCCCGTGTCGTCAATTGAACTTAATTTTTTCAAACATCCGTACTCGTATATATGTAGGATTATGCGAGTACTTTTTACCTAAAAAATTGTTAAACTAGGAATCAGTGACTCTATTCGTCTTGTATACCCCATATAGATTATAGTAGAAAAGCAGATTATTTTACCCTAAATGTAGGAGTTTTTCTTGATTTCGTCGACAGAAAGGCGCAGTGGGTTTGGATAGTACTCGCCATTAATTGTGCTTACCTTTTTTTTTAAGGTCAATGAAGATTACTCCACGGAAAAAAAAAAAGTCGCCATAACCTTACCAGCGGAAGGAATTGTCTTTACCTTCTTAGGAGTTGGTTCGCCTTTCGCCGTCCATGGCTTTGACTGTTGCTTGGAGTGTTGTGGTAGATCCAAGTCTCGTAAGCGGTTATGAATCGACGCAAAAATTAGGGGTCAGATTGCGCGTAAAGGGTGTCAAAAAATCGGTTGAACTGTCCTTTCGACACTGTTTGTGGTCAAGTGTCAACAAACGCGGCTCCCATTTACCGCAGATCTTTGTCATACACAGATGTTCGTGTAAAACACTGTGAACACGTTCTGTTGATACAGCACACACTTTCATTCTCTGGTCTGCCAAAACGATTTTGTAGATTTTTTCTATTTTATCTGGCGTAGTCAATTCAATGGGATGTGTAACACGTGGGCAGGGCAGTCGGTTGTGCTTGTCTGGCTCATTTTTTGCTCCTAACCGTCCGGGGACCCAGAGTCTGATGAGAAGATTGAAGACGAAGTTGAGACTTACCTCGGTAGCCCAATCACCTCCGAACCCTAACTCACTTCAGTGGAAGAGGTTACGGACAGGCGTTTACCGCTTCGGCCCGGAAGAGCCCTGGACCGGACGGTGTTACTAACACCGCCCTACAGAGACTTGCAGACCGGGGAGTTCGCTTCCTGGTCTACTTGTTCAAAGCCTGCTTCCGTTTCGCCTACTTTCCTAAGAAATGGAAAACGTCTTGGGCCCTCTGCTTTTCACTGTGTACGTCAACGACGTGCCCAAGTTGCCTGGCACCAGGTTGGCCATGTTCGCTGACGACACGGCAGTGAATGGCGTCGATCGTCGAGCTAAAACGGTACTTATTTGGCTCCAGGAACAATTGGACGAATACATTGAGTGGGCAGAGAGTTAGAGGGTTGCCATCAACGCGGCCAAGAGCACAGCTTCTGCAGACGCTTAATTCTCCCAGACAGACTATACGTAGGCGATACTCTATTGCCCTGGTCTCGAGAGGTCAAGTACCTCGAGGTCCACCTTGATCGTCGTCTTTCCTGGCGGACACACTCTGCACAAGTAGCCTGCAAGACCGCCAATCGCCTATATCAACTCCATCCCGTCCTATGCAGCAACGCCATGACCCGCCACCTATGGAAACTTATCGTCACCACCTATGTGGTGCCGATGGTTACCTACGCGATCCCCGTTTGGGGCTATTTGGCCAAGACCCATAAGCAAAAGCTTCAGTCTCTCCTTGACCGAGGATTGCGCTGGGCGTGCAAAGCCCACTATCTGCCATCAAATAGAGCCATCCGTGAAGCCCTGCGTGTCCGTTCCCTGGACGCCACTATAAGGACACTGTCCCGAAAATTCTATCGCCGCTCCGCCCGATTCCAGGGGAACCACCTCATTAGCGCCCTCGGTTGCTACCAATCTGTGTCAGGAGAATCTTGGACCCGGCCTCGGCGTACTCTCACCCTCAATTAACTGATACTTAATTGACACCCACGGCCGGTAGCAGGCCACACCCTAAATTCAGCCCCATCTATCGTCCCTGCGGCAGGAGCTCTATTTGAAGCTCGGGATGCAGTATACGAGCGGGCAATGGGCATGCCCATCGTCCCGCACAGCCCTCGAACGTTGTGACTCATTTTAAACTAAGCAACCTAGCGCTCAACCGTTGCATTCGATGAAGAAGATTCCTTCATCGTTGAATCCAGTTACTTTTTTATATCGGCTGCTGCAGCTACGCCTTTCGAAAAAGAAATATTTAATCTCAGCACGAATTTCCACCCTATCCGTTATTAAAACGATGCTTGAGGCGCTTACAGTGGTTGACTGTGCAACGAATAGTAAACAACTCATTGATTTGAAAGCATCTAAACCAGTGATTCCCAAAGTGGTCTATATCGACCCCCAGGGGTCGATTCCGACATGCAAGGGGTCCATGACAGTGGGGGAAAAAATGGGGGTGCATGAGATGTAAATGGGGATCCACGAGAGTGGATCCCATTTAGGCAGGTCGTCACCAAAGTCTTGGCTTTCCGTAAATGTAATAATCCACCTAACAATAGCACCTATGTACTTAATTAGATAATACTTTCTTATAATAGACATATAAGCTATGATATATTTATATTACTTAATTGTATATCAAATTTATTTCACAAAAATGTGTAAGTAGGTTATTCGCTGTGTGCAGGGGGTACAAACTTCCATAAGCTCAATGTGTTGACTTTTTTATCCTGCTTTGAGTGCCCTCTGCAGCTGTCGACCTACGAGGGAACTAATTTTTCAATGGCGCCAAATTTAAAATTGAAATAGAGAAGCATAAAAAATTGACTTATCAAAAATTAATAAAAAAATAATTTAAAAACTAAATATGAAAAGGAAAACCAATGGAAACCAGATATTGCTTATTTAACAGATTTGTTTGCTAAATTTAATGAGGTTAACTTGCAGTTACAAGGTGACGGTATAAATTTGATAAAAACAAAGTCCATCATTTCAGCTTTTCTTGCCAGATTGAAACTAATGAAGCAGAACATTGGACGACGTGAATTTGCCCAGTTTCCCAATTTGTCACAAACAAACTGCCGGGATGATGATGTTTCAGCCTATGTTCAACATTTAGATGTCCTTGTCACAGCCTTTGAAACTAGGTTTCAGGATGTTTTGAGTATGGAAATACCACAGTGGATTATTAATCCATACGGTGACATTGAAGAAACGGATATCGTATTACAAGAAGAAGTGATCGGAATAAGCACTAACGAAGAACTTAAGGTGCAGTTCAAAAAAGGATATCAGCAATTCTGGCTTCAGAGAGACATACCTATGACTTATCCTGCACTATGCACCATCGCGAGAAAGTTCTTGATAGCTTTTCAAACCTCATACCTCGTAGAAAGTGGTTTCAGCGCAGTTGCCAATCTTCTTGTAAAAAAACGAAACAGGTTGGAAATCACTAGCAGAGGAGATTTAAGGTTAAACCTGACTAAATTAAAGCCCAATATTGAAAATTTACTATCAAAGCATCAGGCTCATCCCTCCCATTAAGTTAAGTTTTTCTGTGTATTTATAAATTGCTAAGAATATTATAAGATTCGCATTTTGTGTCGTTTGAATTAATAAATGTATAAGACTCAACATATTTTCCCTTTAATTTTTTTCCTCACTCTACAATAACTAAAAACCCTATCAACGTGAGTACCTCTGTGTCAGCTGTCAAAAATAAATTTAAAGTTGATGAATTTGTAAAAATTTAATATTAAGGTGACAAGGGGTCTACCCAAAACAGAAAAAATAGGCAGGTGGTCTATGGGCCAAAAACGTTTGGGGACCTCTGATCTAAACTAAGCCTTCAAAGAAGGAAATCATTACAACATGATAAAAATAATGAACGTAGCGGCGCAAAGTCTGTTAACAGGCCCATAACTTTTCACCTTACCCTCGTAGTACAATATTAATGTATGTAAAAAGAGAATTTAAAATGAACAAATTAAACTGCAGAACACATTTTTAACAATGGAAGTCTGTTTGCTTCTCACAAGACGGAGAAAATACATTTGTATAATAAATGAAAATGCACCATAACTGCAGGAAACAACATTTTACAGAACTAATAAACAACACCTTTAGCTCTGACAGTAAATTTATTTATATGATAGTCTGAGAAATCCTTGCTTAACGTTTGCAAAGTAGCAGCAACTTAAATACACGCTTTACAAACGACGCAGAATATTTATCATACTTAAACGTGTCTTTATGGAGTATTAGACACAAAACAAATGCATTTATCTCGGCCGGTGTTGCTGTTTATGCACACAGTTTATATTAAGTTTCTAATGAATCTGATGGAATGTTCACTGTAGTTTGAAGACTACGTTTATATAAAGACGTACAAAAGAAATAATACGAAATAACACGCAGAAAAATGAGTTACAGTTCTAACCTTTATAGTTTTATACATTACGTACTTTGACAGACTAATACGTAGGGGGACCCAAAAGTAACGAGAATTTTTCTCTGGCAGTTGGTAGAACGCTAGTTCCGACTTCTCCCGCTAGATGCCTTCACTAGACACCATTTTGTATCAGTTGCCCTAGCGGCATTGTTGTGGAAACATTAGCGCGGTCAGTGTGACTATTTTTTGTAAGCGCTGTTTCACACTCGTATAAAGAAACATACTTCCTATACTTGAAATAAATTATATTTTTTTCGGATTTATCATCAACAAAGAAATTTTAGATGTCTTGTAATTGTTAAATGTATGTAACATTATTATTATTACTTACAAGAGAGGGTGCACCTGGAGAGAATGGAGGATGGACCTAAGGTTGCGTTTCGATATAGACCCTATGGAAGAAGAGATGTAGCAAGACCGAGAGTGAGATGGAGAGATACTCTGTGAAGTTGGAACAGGCAAAGTGCCTACTCCGTGTGGTGCAGAAGAAGAAAAAGAAAACAAGCAGGGTTCAAAAATTGTCAAGTGTATTGTTGTCAACTGTTAAGAGACATAGGTGTCAGACTGTAAACCAGGCAAGCAGATGTTTTGTACATAAAAATAGTTTTAGGAATTCTCCCATGGTAAGGTAGAAGATTCCATCCTGCTTCCTAAGAAAGGTGACTGTCGAAGAAGCAATAATCGTAAACAGTAGTTTATGTGCTGTCACAGGTTACTCAAGTCCTTTATCTGGACAGGCAGCTGTGGATATATTAAAAGCCAGATACGATAACAAGAGACCAACTATTATGGTAACAAAAGACAGATTATTTATGTTAAGATAACATAAGTCATATTTATGATAAACGCAGGAAGCCTTTGGTTGCATTATCAGGCACATAAATCAAGAATTAATAGTGACAGACGGAATACATAAATGTCGCTATAAACATGATAACCGTTTGGGGTAGGTAGTTTATGGGTCACAAGTGTGGTTCCTGAAAATCAGATAGTGTACTCTGTAAGAACTTTTATCTAAAATAGTCAAACCCCACCAAAATCGTTACGTAAGGTCACGTGATACGGGATTTTGCAAATAGTAAGAACAAAATTGTTAAGAAATTATCCTCACTCAATTAGTTTTAGCCTGTCAGAATTAAGGTTTTAGAATTAAGAGAAGGGAACGATCCCACCACTGTAGAATAAGAGTTACAACCCACATTTTTTAGTATAAAGGTAAGCAACTGCCAGTAGAAGGCAGATCTGATTGTGAGTGTTCTTAGAGACCCCATGTCTGTCTCACGCAATTTTTCTTTGGTCTGAGTTAGAAGGTGTTCTAAGAGAGTCTCTCTAGCCAGCGACGGTCAGTCATAGTTTTTGTTCTTTGTCAGTTTTTTTAAGAGTAACTAAACTATATTCAATACTTTGTTGAGGATAAGGACTAATCACTGAAGGTGCTGAGTAAAAGCAATTGAAATAATTGATTTAAGTTAACTTCAAAATTATTATAAAACAATAAAATTGTAAAATCTTCTTCTTCTTCTTCTTCTTCTTCTTCTTCTTCTTCTTCTTCTTCTTCTTCTTCTTCTTCTCCTCCTCCTCCTCCTCCTCCTCCTCCTCCTCCTCCTCCTCCTCCTCCTCCTCCTCCTCTTCTTCTTCTTCTTCTTCTTCTTCTTCTTCTTCTTCACTTCATGTTTTAGGCATTCTGCCTGTTACGGTTCCTACCTTTTTCTTGGTCTACCTAAATTTCTTCTTCCTCTGGTTTTGTATTTTCTAGCTTTTACTGGAATCCTGTATTGCTGCATTCTTTCTAAATGTTCTTTCCACTTGTTTCTATTAAATTTTATCTTTCCATTTAAGTTGAATACCTGAAGTTCTTGTCTAATCGTTTCATTTCTTATTCTGTCTATTCGACTACAGCCCTTAAGAATCTCATTTCCTGTGCCTGAATTTGATTTTCTCGTGCCTTTGTCGTTACCCATGTTTCGCTGCCATATATAAGTGCGGGGACAGCCATTGTTGTATAAAATTTCAACACTGTCTCTTTCCTGGGTTTATTTTTCAGGCATCGACTGATAGTTCCGCAAATACGGTTAAAAGTACTAATTTTTTGTCAATATCTTTACTGTAATCGAAGGAAGTATCACAACCTAGGTATTTAAAATGTTTTATTTGATGCAGTGTTTTATCGTTTAAGATAATTTTGGCTCTTATTGGCTCTTTTCCTGCGAATGCCATTATTTTTGTTTTAGGACTGAAGGAATTTAGGAATTTTTAAATTGTATCCTTTGCTAATTTGCCGCAGTTTGTATAATCCCTTTTGCAATTCTTCCTCTTTATCCCAATTAGTGTGAGGTTGTCAGCATATAAGATTACATTTAATATTGTGTCTTTGTCTAAATATATTCCCTTTTTATGTAATTCTTTCCAGTTTCGGATTATATCATCTATATAAATATTAAATAACGTGGGTGATAAACTGCATCCTTGTGTTACTCCAATATTAGTCATTACTGAATTACTTATCTTTCCGTCTAGGCTTATAAAAATTTTTGTTTGGGATATAGACTTTGAATTGTTCTGATAAGATGTGGATATCCTCTTAAGAACATGATCTCCCATAATTTTTCTCTGCTGGCACGGTCAAAAGCTTTATCAAAATCAACGAAAGCTATGTACATACTTAGGTTGTATTCTCGGCGTTTCTTGATTAGTTGTTGCAATGTAAACACAGCATCAATTGTGCTTCTTCCCTTTCTAAATCCCGTCTGTTCTTCTCCTATTATGTTTTGCATTATATTTTTTAAGCGGTCGTTTAAAATCTTGACATAAATTTTGTATGTCGTGTCTAGTAAACTTATGCCGCGATAATTTTCGCAAACATTCTTGTTATCTTTTTTAAACAAAGATATAACTTTGGCTGCTCTCGAATCATTGGAAATATAACTTTGTTTCCAGCACATGTTGAAAAGGTGTAATAAGCGAAAATGTAAAATTATTCCTACGTACTTCCACAGTACTGTGTTAATATTGTTCATCCCTGCCGCTTTCCGGTTTTTTGATGTACGTAAAGCTTCATTTAATTCGTTAAATTTGTAAAATGTGTTGTATTATTTAAAGCTAATCATCAATAAATTGCCTTCAGGTAAGTACGGTTCTTTCAATAATTTAACTTCCCCTGCAAAGCCACAACAACAAACGAATAGTTCTAGTCTAGCAGACACTCGATAGGTTACAACAAATTATCATAACGGTGTCAATACTTTTTGTAATGTTTTTTAGTTTAAAATTTACAAGCGCACAATCAGTAGTAGCCGGCAGTAGCTGTAATGACTGGGGTGACGATGCGATTGCATTGCGGAAGGAGACAATGACGATAGTGACAAAAGGTGGTAAAGAAATAAAATTTATATGATTGCAAAAATCAGTGATTGCAAAATGTAAAGGAAAGGTTTAAAAATATGGACAGAGGAAATAGAAGAAGCAGTAGCTGAAAAACAAAAAGTATATCTTAAATATCTAAATTCCCCATCTCCTACGAATGCGGAAACGTATAAGGAAGTCAGAAATAGAGTAAAAACGATTGTTAGGCAAGCGCACAGACAATCGTGGGAGAGATTCATTTCCAATATTGTACATGATGTTCATGGTATACAGTTCATGGCATATAAAATAATGAAGATGTTGATTGGAAAGGAAAGAGAAGAGATGTCTGTCAACCCAATTACAGTGGAATTATGGAAGAAACATTATTCTCAATTTTGGTATAGTGAGGATGAGGAAGAAGGTGTGATCACGGAATGTGATGCAGTGAGTATTGATGCATTAACTCTAGAGGAATTACTACAGGCATTGAGAGAATCTAAGAATCGCACTTCACCAGGATTGAATGGCATTAATATAGAGCTTTTGAAATACGGAGGCATTTTATTCCAGTTACGTCTGTTACATTTCCTGAGTATGCGCTGGAAGGAGCACTCAGTTCCAAAAGAATGGTTAAGAGCAAGAGTTATCTCATTATTTAAGAGAGGGGATCAAACAAGGACAGATAATTATAGAGGAATATCCATCCTCGACACAACATATAAGCTTTACGCCAGAATAGTAAATGGAAGATTGAAACCAATTACAGAGGTATTATTGTTAGAAGAACAGAACGGCTTTCGAAAATGAAGATCGTGTATAGATCCAATTTTTACTCTTAAGCTGATAATTTAGAAAAGAAGAGACTTCAACCGGGAAACGCATCTTGCTTTTGTAGATATAGCGAAGGTTTTAATAATGTTAGGCGATCACTACTATGGAATATCATGGAACGAAGAGGTTTTACCACACAATTAATTGCAGTGCTCCAAAGTCTATATAACAGAATTTCCATTACCCTAGATTTAAATGGTAGGTTGACAGAGGATATTCCTACAAATAAAGGTGTTAGACAAGGGTGTCCTATTTCACCGACACTTTTTAATATGTATATCGACGACGTCTTACGACTATGGAAGACTAAGGTTGACTCAGGAATACAGCTTCAAGGAGATATTTATGTAAATTCCCTACTGTACGCAGATGATAAGGTAATAATACAAGAAACGGAAGACCAGTTACAAAAAGCGATATTTACTTTTAATACTATTTTGCGAAATTATGAGCTGAGGATCTCTGCCGCTAAATCAAAAACCATGGCGTTTCTAGGTAAACGTCCCATTAGAACAAAAATTATGGTAGAAAATCAAACTTTGGAACAAGTTTGTGATTTTAATTATCTGGGATATAACATCTCATACAACGTTGATGCCGATTGGGTTAATAAACCATCAAAGTTTAGATCCATCTGTGGGACAATTCATAGAAATTTACGAAATAAAACTCGGAAGGAAACCCGTATGAAATTTTATAAAACAGTAGCTGTTCCGACATTTCTTTACGCAAGTGAGTCATGGACCCTCGGTAAAGGGGAAGAAAAGAAAATTCAGGTTGCCGAAATGAGATTTCTGAGAAGTGTCCAAGGATTCTCCCCTTCCGGATAGGAGAAGAAACATAGACATTAGACAAGACTTAAAGATCCAGTCTTTAAATGAGACGATTAAGGAGTATAAGAGGAGGTGGTGTGGACATGTGGCCCGAATGCCAGATACCAGATTGCCAGTGGTAGCTCTCAAATACAAGCCGAGTGGAAAGAGTGATGTTGGTAGACCGAAGAGGAGATGGGTTCCGCAACAGGCCAACTAGGGCCTAATCCCTGTAGTGAAGATGATGGTGATGATGTAAAATGTACATGACTAGATGCGAAAGGATGAAAGCAAAGAGGTAGTGACAGATGCAGCCAGAGAAACGAAGAGAGGAAATACTATGGCAAGAAACGCTGATTGTGATTTGTACAATACATAGAGTGCAATGTTAGCAGTTGCAATCAGCACAAAACCAGGAATTTACGTAAGGTTTATCTGCTGCACTCTTTGAAGACAAATATTTGTGATTTATATCATAACTGTAGACACGTTAGTACTCGTTTATAATTGCTGGCTTTATCGGTTTTACACATAAGATCACGTTACGTTTTCGTTATTAAACGATATTCTCAAAATCCAGGCCTGATTCAGGACATAAGGAGGGTAATAGAGACACACCGCAAATGCCTCCTCCCACTATTGCTGTAGACTAAACTCCATGTCTCTGAGAGGTATGCGCCTTACAAAGCGAGCGTAGACATGCGCACGCGTAGGCACGCTGAGTTGTGTAAGCAAACCAGCGACTACTGAGAAACACCGATTCACATTACATCAACAAACTCACTCAACGCTGACTTTTCTCTCATCTAAAAAACTATGTTTCTCCCAGATTCCCGAGAACTTTTAACTTCAACAAGGTACTTGCAACGCATCATTACAATTTTTGTTTTTTAATTAACACTTTTCTTTTACTTCTACATTTATTCTACTTGAATCCCACACATTTAAACACTCGCGTTAATGATTTTACACCCCATGGGAAATGGAGTCTTTCTTTCACAATAGCTAGGAGTTTTTAACAATGAACACATTTTGATTTTTGTAAAAGTCTTGAACGACATTTCGTACTACACACTTATCAGAATCATCAAGAAAAAGTTTCCTTTTCTTACATGTTTTACGGAAGAGATTTGAGCCAAGAGTTTCTCTTCTGGGCTCCAGTTGCTTTGCTGTGAACAACGAAATTTTATTTTCTTTCTTTCGATGACCCTTGAAAAGACATTGTGAATAGACAGCTACAAATAAACAAATAAGAGTATAATTCATTCACTAACTGAAAGTAACTAAAAGCACGCTAATCCTACACAACAGTTCACAATTCGCATTGTTAATGTTACTACAACATAAGTACTTGAAAAGTACTAAAGTTGTAAACACAGAACCAATAATACGTAGTCCTTGAACGCACTTACTACCACAACGGTAAAATTACAAAGTGTTTAATTGCCCTTGCGAGTTGATGCCAGTCTGACTGTGAACAGGGTCATAAATCATTGGCCTTGACAAACTAACTCTACTAACACAAACACACTCACTCATACTTTATCCCCTCCATCAGAGACATAGAGTTCAGTCTCATGCAATACCATGCTCAGTCCCAGACTGAATACACTATCTGATGACCAGGGGTCGAGCAAGCCGATGAGCATGCCCGTCGCCTGCTATCGTACCGTGTTCCAAGTTTTTATAGAGCTCCCGTCGCGGGGACCGCTATACACAGGATCCCTATACGTGTGGCCTGTTACCGCCCGTGGAATTTCAATTAGAAAAGTCTAAATAAGCGTGAGGTTTCGCCATGGCCGGGTCCTGTACCTGGCACAGATGGGTTGCGACCGAGAGAGCTAATTAGGAGATTGCCCTCAAAGCGGGCACAACGGCTATAGAACTTTCTGGTAAGCGTCCGTATAAACTTTCAGGGGACGGACACGAACGGATTCTCTGATGGTCTGGTTTGAAGTCAAATGATGTGGGCTTTACACGCCCAGCGCAGTCCCCGCTCCAGGAAAGACTGAAATTTACGCTTATGGGTTTTGGCCAAGTAGCCGAAAACTGGAATAGCGTAGGTAACCATCATCGCCACATACGTGGTGATCTTAAGTTTTCCTAGGCGGCAGGTATGCGTTATCTCTGCGCTTCTCGACATCTTTGAAGTAAGATGTTTTGGATTACACACAGTACATCCCTAAACTCACACTCACAATATTGCTTTTATAATTAATTAAAAAATACCATTACATTATGAGTATTTTAAATTGTAATAGTGTATAAATTAAGTTCTGTGGTGTTATAAATTTCTCGTTATCTTCAAAGAAAACATTTGAAGATGTAAAACAAACTGTCTCAACTTCTTCACATATACAAAGATACATACATATACACACACTTACATACACAAACACATTCAATCAAATAATTGTTCTGTTGTGTTTGACATTTCTTTTGTATTCATACACAAGTCCTGATGATGACAATAAACATTGTCGAAACGTCGATACAAATAAGTTAAAATTTGTGTTATATTTTTGACCTATCCACCGAAAACAACCCCTTCACCGAATAATTTATTTATTACGACGATCCTGTCACCGTATTTGGTGGCGTTTTTCCAAACTTCCAGCAACTCATACCTATCGTCTCTGTTAAAATTGTTCTTATTTTTGTAATTTCTATCGCCTCTCTTATCATCCTAGGCGTCTCTTATCATCATTGCCAATGAGGATGACACATCGTAGCAAGGGCGAAACGTTTGGTGTTAAAAGTAATAAAAGACGTGTTTTCAAAACGCAAAACAGTGTTTTTATGAATAAAAAAAAAAATATTGCATCTTCAGTCACGCGTAATACATAGAGACAAAGAAAGATTTTTACATGTTACGTGTATTTAATTTTAACGAAATTTGAATAACAATAGAAAAGGTAAAGAAATTGTCCAATAAAAAATTATTCTCTAAAAAATACCTTACGTCTTTCAAATAACCCTACAGTTTATGTGTGGAAATATAGATACACTTTCAACAGGAGACAATATACCATCGAGAGAGGCAAAGAGAGAGAGAGAGGAGGAGAGAGAGAAAGAGATATAGTGAGAGGGACAGACAGATAGAAGGGGAGTTACATACAACTGATACAGTTTAATTAAAATATTAATTTGCAACAATTTAAATGGGTTGCCCTTATTGCATTCAGTCAAAAATAAAAACAATCATATAAATAATTAATTCGAACTCTGTCAACTGTAATTGATTAAACTTTAATTGCTTGGTAGTTTCTAATGACTCCCTTACAACAAAGTTGATCTAAATATTTATGGCTTAATATTTCTGAAATAATTAACGTTATTTAGTGTAACAGAAGAACGTTAATATAGAAAACTCTACAGATAAAATATTTCACCCTACAAAAACAATACTCTTGAGAAATAATAGCATTACGTCGTTAAGATCTTATAGGTAAAATAATATGTCTTTAGAAGTCCTGTTCTGGAATGTATCTTTGTTCTCCTGATCAGTTGCTCGTAAATTATTCTCTCGAGTAAGTTAAAAACGCCTTCTCATATAATTTCACCGTACTGATGTTATCTCTTTTATCTTTCAAAAAGCGATACATGTGAAATTTATACCATAGGTTTAATTACACTCCTCTTTATCACAAATAAGGCGGGGTATAGGCCTACTCTACTTGTCTCTTGTTCGCCATTCACTACTCTGGTTGAATATACTGAAGACATTTGCCACTTTTTCCAATAACTGAGCTTAAGTATATTTATTTATCAGAACATTTTATATCTTATTGTTAAAAAATAGAACTTTTAATTTTCATGTACTAAGCAAATTCAGTTGAATTATACACCCGTAAAATAAAATAATTATGGATATTTCTTCAAATATTAAATAGTTATTCACATATTGAATTACATCATTGTATTTTTACCTAACGCACGTTTCACAGAATTATTCTACATCTTCAGAGGTTTTCATATGTATTAACGAATAATAGATTTGTATTGATTATTATATAAGTTAAGAAATAACCAATTTTATTTTGATTTAAATTATCGATTGTTGTGATGTAAAATAACTGTACAATAAAATGTATATAAATTAATTGTATAATATTATATACATATATAATCAAATATAATTACTTCTGTAAGTAGTACTGTATTTTTTTTGTCGTTTCAATTGATCTCACGTACATTTTATTGAATATATCAGTATCTTCAGAGGTTTTCAAATGAATTATATTTTATTAATATATATATATATATATATACTGTTAATGATTTCGAGGTTCGGTCATTAATTATGAAAACTCAGTTTTGCGACGTTTCGAGATTTATTCTTCTCATAATCATGCCTACAACATTAAAATATAGTCTTACTACAATTATATTATTTGTAAGTGTGTATAGATGTGTGTAAAGTCATACATTACTATAACTATTTACTTACATTAACTGTGAGATGAGCTACAGCAACCACATTACACTAAACACTTATCACTGTTCCATACTTATACACATATAACACATTACATTTGTATAGTGTTAGCGTTATGTAGTTATGTGACAGACTGCCAACGATATAAAATTTTAATAGTACCTAACTAGAAAGTTGTTCAGTATTCCTATACCTGTAAACTATTGTCTATTTTAAAAAGAGTGAATAAGATTAGAATAACACTTGCTAAGACTTTGTACGTCCGTTTTCTTGTTAACTGAAAGGTGTTTATTCTTCTCTATTGTTAGCATTTCTAAGAATTGCCGTTTAAAGTGATTACTTTCTGCATGAATTACTTTAGCTTTGTGAAACTGAAACGAGTGACCGTGTGTACGGGCGTTAGGTACTATTAGGTACTATTAAAATTTTATATCGCTGGCAGTCTGTCAGATAACTACATAACGCTAACACTATACAAATGTAATGTGTTATATGTGTATAAGTATGGAACAGTGATAAGTGTTTACTGTAATGTGGTTGCTGTAGCTCATCTCACAGTTAATGTAAGTAAATAGTTATAGTAATGTATGACTTTACACACACCTATACACACTTACAAATAATATAATTCTAGTAAGACTATATTTTAATGTTGTAGGCATGATTATGAAAAGAATAAATCTCGAAACGTCGCAAAACTGAGTTTTCATAATTAATGACCGAACCTCGAAATCATTAACAGTATAATAATACGGTCGATAATTAACATTCCTATATATATATATATATATATATATATATATATATATATATATATAATATTATACTGTAGTACTGCAAGAAACTCATCGAGTTATTTATATAGAAACGATGAATAAAAAAATATTCTTCTCCACGTCAAGGTATAGGCTTACAGCCTGTTCCGACTTCACCGAAGATATTAATTTGGTCTACCTAATCACGTCTGAATAAAAAATAATTATGTTTAATGAATTAGGTATAATTATATAAAAAATTATATTGTGAGTAGTTGAATTATTGAAGTGAAATGTGTTTTTATATTCAATATTTAATTATACCAAATAACAAATGCGATAGTCATAATATGTTAATAGTCAAATGTTACTATTGTCCCCACATTAACACTCAAACGCATGCTTCTTGGTACGTTATTATATTTCTGTTGTCAAAATGACAGGAGTGAGCGTCAGAATATCTGTACACATTCTTCTTTAAACATCAGGTGAACACAGTTTTATGAATACATCCATATCGTTTTTAACAACAACTGAAAAACTTGGTGTGTTCAGAAAGTGACATGTGTTTTTACGAACTGGTTTTGAGAGGACAAAAGATGAAACAGCGTAACAATTCCTGTATTTAAGATGTTTTGAGTTTAGTCAGTTATGTAAGACACTTTTAGACGTTAGAAATCCAGCTTACACAGTCTTGCTATTTGCTGGTAGAGAGAGATAAATAGGATTTGACAGGAGACTCAAAGAGGCACTTAAAAGAAACGACAAACAGATATTGTTGTGGTTTTTGTTTTTGTTTTGTTGTTGTGTGCGCGTGCGCTCGTGTGGTTTGAATTTCTCCAACATATTACATATGTTAATATTTCTTATAGGTTCAAAGAAGTGAACATGATTTTGATTGCTTATACAGCGACAAACTTTCAACACGAAAACGGTTAACACAAAATACCATTCAGGTAACGACCGCTGCTCATATTTTTCAAATTACAGTTTGTATGGTTAACACAAACGTGTTACCTACAAAGTATCGGTTAACACGAAAAAGCTTTGTTAACAATACATTTTTGCTGGGTTTTCAATAGCTGCGTAATAAACAAATCCATACATATAGGCCTATGTCCCAAAACAATGCAAATTAAAAACTGTGAAAGTGGTGGCAGTGCCGACGAACTTGACACGGAAAATGACAGTGAAAATATATGAAGTGTTGGCGCTACCGATAGGCCTACGCTTTCGTTGCTGAGCCGCGTTCGTTGGTATTTAGAACCCAACTCGAAAGGTGATATGTTTGATCACATTGATAAACTAGTAACAATTTTTTGAAACTCAAGTAGTGCAGAATTGTGTGCAAAAGAAAATAATGGAAAATATTGTTTTAATTTAACATTATCACTACAGAAATTTTAAAAGACATATTACATTACTATACAAGAGAACATAAACCGTAAGACTAAGTTAAGCTACATTGCGTGTATACTATAGCTTAAGAAAAATTACAAAAATTTACAAAAGAAAATTGTCCAAAAATAGAACTTTTTATAAGATTTCATATTCCAACGTAAATTTTACACACAAGTTTATATGAATTAACTAAAAAAATTCCGTTAGGTTTCGTCAATATTTCTTTATCAGTTTCAGCTTCACAATTTGTTTATTTAAGTACATTCAGTCTGTTGTTTTAATGCTAAATTTTAAATATGATTACACAACAAAGCTCGGTAGTTTAATCGTTGTATACGTGATAAAATTGGTGACGCGCCAGAAAGATAATAGAAGAAACTGGATGATCAGATATCCACGACGGTTTACTTAAAATAAATTATCACATCCCCACAGGTTTCTCAATAACGTTTGAAACTTTTGAAACTCTAACTAACCAAAACACAACACAGCTGGACTCACAGACTCTTGCCACAGTATCATAAACCACTCTATCGTATTAGCATGGTAGAATAGCTCATATAAACAAGATATACTTTTCAAGAGATAATTTTATAATTTTTGTTACGTCATGGTTTAATTATATTTCGTCGTTGGCTGTTACAGTCAGGATTGTTTTCATTGTATTTTATTTTTAATTTAATACAGAGAGACAAGCATTACAGACCAAAATTTAATGAAAATGGATTCATCGTTTGAACCTACTTCCTTAAAATTTTGTCCTTGCTCACAGGTTTGTGATAACGGCGTAGCTCTCTAAACTGAATTTTAGTTGCTATTCCCAGCCTTAAAATTTAGACTTTTTTTGATACTGCACTTCTTGTATTGGTCAGATTGCCTGTTTTAGTACCTGTCGCTTCCTTGGTTCTTTTAGGTTCCCGGACCATTTGGTTTCTATACTCATCCGGTACGTACGGTATATTCAAACCTACTGCAAATCGTTTTGAACGACACTATTCGTCAACCTATCCGCAAGTCTACAATCTTCTTATCTTACAAGGAATCTCCTTTCCACATCCTGATTCTGATCCTCTTTCCATTTGTTCTGTATCCAAAACTTATTACGACATCCAACACACTTGAAACTAAATTAAAAGTTAAAATTTCAGCAAACTAATTGTTCTTTAATCTTTTACTATTACTTTTTAAATTTGAATGCATAAGGTTAATGTAGTTAACGTATTCCATGCTTTACCACCAGCGAGGAAGCCATGCTTCTTCTACAACTTCGTGTGCGTGTTTAGATCGTTGTTCTGTTGATTTAATAGCATGACACAGTCGCATGAGGTCACGGCATCCACGTTCGCCTCTCCCTGATTGTGATTGTCAGTGCACACACGTGGAACCCGTGTGCGGACATAAGATAATCCAGGAACCAGACACGCGAGACTGTGGCAGAGAGATGAGACTGCGGCACAAGAGAGAGAGAGAGAGAGAGAGAGAGAGAGAGAGAGAGAGAGAGAGAGAGAGAGAGAGAGAGAGAGAGAGAGAGAGAGAGAGAGAGAGAGAGAGAGAAGGGAAGCGATGACGGAGAGGGGCAAAATGTAACTTTAGGATAAAAAGTCCTTATGTGTTTTATGGAAACACAAACATAAAATTTTGATTGCTTAAAAACATGTGTGTGTTGTACTCGTCCAATATATAGAATATATATACGTATATATAGAAAGCGTCTGAAAAGAAAACATGCAAAACTGGCTCTGAGATTCACCCGTTTATACATTTCCTGACTTAGCGTTCTTCGTTTCGATATTACGTAATGACTAATTTCTAATATTAGACGGGAACGGAGAGGTGCGGGACGTCCGAGAAAGCGCTGGAGTGACCAGCTGTAATCTTTGCCTATTTGAGACCGGAACAAACCATCCTTGGTTTAAACCTTGATGATGACTAATTTCTAGAAAATTCTTTGAAATTTCTATTTGCTTCTTGTAGTTCATTTGTCTCTTACTCGGCTCAGGATATCATTTAGAGATACATTTTGCTGAGGACCCCAGTCCCGCGACCTCTCTACCCTAAAGTAGTTCCTCTTTCTATAGATTCCAGTATTTAAATGGCCGACAATCTCTTATATTTCTTCTTCTGTATATAAATTCGTAACCTATTCTCTTTAAACTCTATTCTATTTTATTCAAACGCATTAAACTCTAGTTTACTCAATTCTAATGTTATTATCCACAGTTTTAGCACCGCTTTCGACATTCCACTAAGTACATTATCTCGAAAAAAATGTATCTAATCTTAAAATAAAATACTGTACTGCGATACTAACGTTGACGTTACTAAAGTACTGGCCGCCACGCCCTGTTGCATAAATACCAGGTCTGTAAAGTACTGGCCGCCACGCCCTGTTGCATAAATACCAAATCTGTAAAGTACTGGCCGCCACGCCCTGTTGCATAAATACCAGGTCTGTAAAGTACTGGCCGCCACGCCCTGTTGCATAAATACCAGGTCTGTAAAGTACTGGCCGCCACGCCCTGTTGCATAAATACCAGGTCTGTAAAGTACTGGCCACCACGCCCTGTTGCATAAATACAAGGTCTGTAAAGTAAGTAATGAGACTAATCGTGTAGCCGTCAACATGGCAACACTCTAAGGTTTCCATTAACACAGACGGTTAGATAAACAGCTGATTGATCATCATCATCATCATCTATCTGTTCAGGATTAGGCAGGTTGCCTGTTCCGGCTTCACCATCTCCGCCTCGGTCTGCCAACATTTCTTCTTCCGGTTGGCTTATAATTCAGAATTTTTCTTGGAATTCTATCTGGACACATGCGCATAACATGCTCTTTCCATCTTTTTTATAGTTTTTCGTTAGTTCCATTACTGGTTGTACTTTTAATTCCTGTCTTATATCTTCGATCTTTATGTGATCTAATCTTATACAACCTTTCACAGATCTAAGATATTTCATTTCAGACGTTTTGATCTGTCTATAATCTTTCTTTCTTGGTGCCCATGATTCGGACCCGTATAATAACATGGGGACTGCCATCACCTCATAGAATTTTATTTGTGTTTCTTTCGTGGTCTTTCCTTTGAGTGATCTCCGTAATGCACCACATATTCTTTGGAAGTTGTTTGTTTTATTAAGAATATCTTTGTCTTCTTCATATGTAATATAACATTCTAGGTAATTAAAATGTGATACTTGTTCTAAAATTGTATTTTCAATTACAATTTTTGTCCGAATCGAATCTTTTCCTAGGTCTTAGTTTTTCTATTGAAATGTTCAAATTATAACCTTTTGGTAACAGATTTAGTTTGTGGATAGCCAGCTGTAATTTATCCTCACTATCTTGGATTACAAATTGATCATCGGCAAACAGCATAGTGTTTATGAACTCGTGTCGGCTAATCTGTATACCTAGAGGAGCACTTTGTTTCCATTCTCGCACGAGGTCATCTATATATATATATATATATATTGAACAGTGTAGGCGATAAAGTGCATCCCTGTCTGACAGATGACTGATATTGAGTATTAATATTATTGTCTATTATTGCTACGTGAAACGTAAACAAGCTTTTTGTGAAGTGAATTTTTGTTGTGCGTTATAAAAATGAGTGACATCAATTACGAACAACGTTGGGCAGTCAAGTTTTGTGTTAAACTCGGGCACAATGCTACTGAAACTTTAAAAAAAAAACTGACAAACGTGTATGGAGATGAAGCTTTGCCCAAGAACACAGGTTTTCAGATGGTTTAAAGCATTTTAAGATGGCCGGGAATCAATTAAGGGTGATCCACGCTCTGGAAGGCCGTCAACGTCGAGAACTGACGACAATGTTGATCGAATCAGGGACTTGGTGAGGTCTGACCGTCGATTAATCGTCAGAATCATCGCAGAACAACTAAATTTTAACCAGACTACAGTTTATCAAATTTGGAAAACGAAATTTAGCGTGAACACCTGGATGCTGTATCATGGCAATTCACCTTGTCACACAGCACTCTCGGTAAATGAGTTTTTGGCAAAGAAAAATATCCCTGTTGTTCGTCAGCCTCTGACGTGATTTTAGTCCCTGTGACTACCTTCTCTTCCGGAGATTGAAAAAACATCTCAAATAACACCAATTTAGGACAATAGATAACATTAGAAAAATGTAACCGACCAGTTGAAGGAGATTCCAGTTTCTGAAATCCAGTAGGCCTACTGCTATGAAGAGTGGAAAACCCGTCTAAAGCGCTGTGTGTGGTTTCCCAATGGAACTGAAAACAAAGAAGGCGATAGAGTCTATATATATATAGTTTGACTGTAAACAAAAGGTTTTACTGAAATAATCTCATTACTTAATTTACAGACCTCGTATGTCCCCAGATAATCTAATAAGACGGAAAAAAGGTTCGACGGGTCTTCGACCACGGTCACAAAACGGAACGCCTGCCTACGACTGTGCTCATCTGGAAATTAGTACTTCACGTGTACAGCGCAACAGCAACGCAATCCAATGTACTATCAGACACGAAGACATCAGTGTAAATATCAAACCACTCCACTATACGGTAAAACATTTGTGAAACAGTAAATTAAATTATAGTAGTTTTCTCCTGACTGTAAAGAAAAAGAAGAGTTAATGCCACCAATTTGCTTCTTTAAATTATAAAATACGCAGCAGCAAAGTAGGTTACGTGTGAAGCGTCCTCAGAGCATAATAAAGGACGCCTTTAGCTGTGAGTACAATTTATGTTAACGTTACTCTCTATACAGGGTGATTCAAAAAGGACTTTACAACTTTGAAAGTACACAGAAATTTATTCAGATAACTTACAGAGTCGGTTGAGGTGTCATTTCGAAGCAAAACACATCAAGTTTTGAATAACGTAGTCCATTAATACCGAATACATTTACCAGTAGCGCTGTCACCATTGTTCTTGAAAATGGCTACTTTTACTGGTGCGGAACGTGCTCGCTGTGTGTTTTGGTTTCACGATACGCAATCAGCAACTGCAGTTCTACGTAAATTCCGTACGGAGTATGGTAGGGAGCCTCCTAGTAGGCCTACAATTTACTCTTGGGACCAAACCTTTGTTGAGACTGGTTGTTCTGTACGACATGCGAAATCACCAGGACGTCCACAAGTTCCTGAAGCTGCTGTGGAACAACTCAGAGAAAGCTTTTCCCGTAGTCCTAAGAAATCAACTAGACGTGCGTCACGTGAGACTGGCATTCCACAACCGACTGTTTGACGCGTATTACGTAAACGCTTGCACTTGAAGCCATACAAACTAACCATGGTTCAACACATTACAGATGAAGATAAAGTCGCTCGCCAGCAATTTTGTGTGTAAATGTTTGATAGAATTGCAGACAACAAGACATTCCTAGACAATATAATTTTTAGTGATGAGTCAACGTTTCACATCAGTGACAAGGTGAACACCCATAACTGCCGAATATGGGGTTGTAAAAACCCCCATGAAACCTTGCAGCATATTCGTGATAGCCCTAAGGTCAATGTTTTTTGTGCCCTTAGCAAACAAAAAGTGTACGGCCCGTTCTTCTTCCAGGAGGCAACCATAAATGGTATCGTGTATATGGACATGCTAAAAAAATTTCTAATTCCTCAGTTAGGCGAGGATAACCAAGATGGACGCCTTTATTATCAGCAAGATGGGGTACCACCTCACTACCGCGTAGAAGTTTGAGATTTTCTTGATACCTGATTCCCAGGTTGGTGGATTGGTCGTGCAGGTCCAATTGCATGGCCACCTCGCTCCCCAGATTTGACACCGGTAGATTTCTTCTTGTGGGGTTTCATTAAAGATCGGGCTTTTGTACCACCTTTACCTGCTGATCTTGCTGAGCTAAGACTTTGAATTAACGTCGCCGCTCCAGAAGTAACACCCGACTTACTGGCTAAAGTCTGGAATGAAATCGACTTCAGGTGGGATGTTTGCCGCATTACAAATGGTAGCCACATCGAACCACAATGAATGTTGGATGACAAACTTCATGTGTTTTGCTTCGAAATGTTGCAACATAACTTTGTTTCATAAATTGCAACGTAAATAACTGACGGTTTTATAAGTGTTATTGTGTTTTAAGATATTTACATTTACTCTTGGATTACATGTACTTGTATACTACATTTGTACAAGTACATAAATCATTGTACTCGCATTTGCACCACAAGATATTAATCTAATATACGGGATACAGTACGCGTCTTAACAGGCGAATCTGCTTATTTATAGATAATATTTATGGAGGCATGAAGAAACTACTAGAAAGTTACAATCCTATTATTTCATTTTGCTCTTGAGTCTGTGAGTTATGAAACTGACATAACACTGTTACGTCTTTGTTGATACGTAAGATTTATTTCTTACTCTCTGTATACAAAGTAACAAAGTACAAAGTAATCCTCCCCCTCTGTCCACACCAGTTGATGTATGGTTTCCTGGTGGATCCGGTTGACCCCGCTAGGGTAGATTTTTCATTAACACTAGTCATTTTGAGAGTTCGGGTGTGTGTTCTCTGACCGACCCACTGGACTTTGTTAGGCCACACTCGCTTTTCTCGAACAATTGGTTTTCGTCACCTTCGACGCTCGGACGCTTTACTGATCTTTCAATCTCCACCTTCCAAGTGCTTCCTTTCCGTCGACCTATCTTCTTCGTTTTTCCAAGCTCTTCTAGCTGTTATTCCCTTTATTACATACTTCGTTATTTTAAGCTCTTGTCGCAGTTATTCTCTTTTTCTTTCTACGGCGCATTCAATCTGTTCGCACTAATATATTTATATCTTTTGTTTATATTCATTTTGTTTAATATCTGAATATTGACTTTATTATTATAATACTACATACAAAAATATTTCCAGTGTCATGTAGATGATGATTTCTGTGATATCATTGTCCCAGAGAATACATAGAATTTAGCTGTAATAATAACTTCTTACATATCTGGTTAATGCTGTTATTTTTCTCTACAAAACTACAGTTTCCTGTCCATCTACTGGACTACTGATTTACTAATTCTGCTTGTCTAACACTACCACATGTCCTCAGAATCTTCATTACTATTACCTAAATTTTGTTCATATTCATTTTGTTTAATATCTGAATTTTGCCTTCATTATTATAATACTACATACAGAAATATTTCCAGCGACATATTGATAATGATTTCTGTAATAACATTGTCCCAGAGAATACATAGAATTTACCTGTATAATAATGGCATCTGATTCGTTTCTGCACATGCTGTTAATCTCTTCTCTCCTTATGGCATTTCTTGATATAATGAATTACAAATACTTAAGTTTATCTGTTGCGTACTCTTGTTTACCGTCTTCAATTAGTAGATCCCTTACTTCTTCCTGTTTCTCTGTGAAACATGTTGTCAGTTCCTGGATTATTTTAAGACAGTTTCCTGTGTTACTTCTTCCAGTTTATTTGACGCATAATTCAGGTCTTGGAATATTTTTGTCTGTCCATCTCTAAAACTGAGTATGACACGGGAAAACAATTGGCAGTGCCAGTTAAGACAAATAAAGCAGTTAGACAAGGTTGTTGTATCTCCCCGATACCTTTTAATATTTATTTGGACGATATCATAATACGATGGAAGAAAAATTTGTAATGTGGAATTAAGCTTTCTCCGAAATGTTCACTTTGTATTATTCTGTATGCAGACAATATTGTTATTACACCGCAGACAGAAAATGACTTGCAAAAGAGAGTATTCATCTTGAAAAATTTAGCAGAGGAATATGGCTTGGTGCTATTTCTACATAAAACAAAAGTAATAGCTTTTAGAAGGAAGTATCCAGTAAGGACAAAGATAGAGGTAAATGGAAACATCTTGGAACAGGTATCCAGTTTTTAATTATCTTGGATGGGAAATATCTCCCGTAATTGATTGTGATGTCGAAAATAAACTTAATAAATTTAAACATTTATGTGGGACAATCCATAGAATCTTAATGCACAAAACTAGGAAAGACACTAAGCTCAAGTTTTATAAGACTATGGCTTTGTAGGGGAGTGAGACATGGGTACAGAGAGACAGAGAGAGAGAAGGTTACATCAGCAGGAATGAAATTCCTCAAGAAAGGGTGCACGTTACGCGTCAGGCTAAGTCACGTTACTAAAATTCACGTGATGAATTTTAATCTCTAGTTTAATGAATTTTGTGTCCAGAATTTTAAAATTGTTCTGGGAAAGTTGTAAATAAAGTCACTGGTGTAGAGCAGGGTTGCAGGAGACCCTTTGCTATTATAAACATATTGAAATAGCGATATAACACGCTAATTAAATAATGTCGTTCTTTTTATTTATGCAAACTAAGTAAAGTTTAGTTAAGCGGAGTTGAAGAGTCCTCCCACCTTTATATTAAATTTTCAGTTTTTAGGTACATTTTTCTCACAAACTGTTTAAGCTAGGAGGTTGAAATTTTGCTTGCTTTTTCACATGTATCTTTTCTAGCTGTGTTAGTAAAATTATATTGATATTCTAAATATAAAAAATATTATAAATTCTAACTTATTTTAACTTTTTAATGTATATATTTATTTTTTTAACATACATTTTTTAACTAAATAAAAATATTTTACTACAGTACCTAGACATTTCCTGACCTAATATTATAACAATAAATATTATTAGTATATATTTGTTTACTGTTGTATTCCACTATTTCCTCCGTTCGCTCCCGCCTCGGCGTCCAGTACCAATGACGTAATTCGGAGCTGCCAACTGCCGCTCCGTCCGCTTTGCTGTGTTATTGTATCTTTTAATTAAAACAGTAATAATAATGCAAAAATAAAACCAAACAAATGTACTCCTTTAATCAATCTTTATTCAAAAGAATTGATCAATTACGTTTCTCGTTTTTCTTTATTTTAATACAAATTGTGACAAAATTATGTCGTCTTTGTTCATAAGTTGGTAGTAACTAATAACTATACTGGAATCAACCACGATAATGATGCTTGTTGTTTTTATTCTATTAAATAAAATAATCTCAGGGCCTATTCGGCCCGAATATTATGGTTAAACAATTAATACAACTCTTAAAATCAAAATACAAACTTTACAAGATAAGGATATAAAAATGTTTTGATGTTTATAGTGCAAACTAGTAGTCGTGTGTGTGTTGTCCACAGTTCTAGGTTATGAACAGTTTTAGATATTTATTAGTTGCCGTTCAGGTTTTTGGTATTCAAAAGGTGTAATAATCAATTTGTGTTATCTTCAAGTGTTCTTTAGTGTTGGTGTATTATAGTGTATGTGGTTTTTTATTGTTTAGTTTTCTAAGTGGTTCGTGTGCTCATATGTGGGTGTTGTTGTTAAATAAGGTTATAAAATTGTACAGATTCACCCAGATCCTATTCTTTTATTCGTTTAGGACGAAGATGGGTCCAAATCTTCTTTAATTCTTCTTCCGGGATTTCAATTCTTCCGAATTGGTGTCTTGTTGTTCTTGGGTTCCTCTAATGTTCTTCAATAACTGTCCTGATTCGTTTACTATGTTTGGTATAGGTTTACTCTATTTAAAATATAATTAGCTAAGACGTTCTAAAAACGCGTCTGTCTTCAATGATGGTTGTTAAAGAAGTCTCTCTTTTATTTGTCTGAATTTTCATTTGCTAAGGTAAAACTTGAAATCTGGTTGGTTGATTCAGATATACATTGTCATACAAATTCATTATTTTATTAGATGAATGTGGCCAAAACTTTTAAATTAGTATAACTTTGTTATACTAATTGGGAATTTAAAACCAATAACATCATTATTTTGGTCTTAACATTTTTGACACATAGACACCAAACATGCCTATTTTTGCTTAAGAAATTCTGATGTTAGAGTTTTGCTATTTGAATTTTCTTAAATAATTTAAAACTGATTATTTCTATTCCATATTTACTGTGTATACTATTATAAACCTATCCATATTACAACATTTGTTTTATAAAATTCTAAATATATTTCCTAAAATTTACAAAATTCCAAAGTTTTTATAGGCCTAGGTCTTGACATGTTAAATTTCTATTTTCTGTTATTGTAACACCTATTAACTATGGTAGGTGCTACCATCAAAACTACTCCCTATAACTCTATTAGTATTATTATTTAAAATTACAACAATAATTATTACTGGAACATTATTAAAAAACATAATTCACATTTTGTGATCAAACAATCTGTATATGCCTGGTTACATAAATCCTGCATAAGGCATATCATCCACTCATTACTTAACAAAACTATAAATAACATAAACACAACTTTATTCTTACTTTCGAACATTAAAAGAAAAGTTTAATCATTTAATAATGATTTTATATCTTTCTATTTTATAACATTAGGTCCACCATTAATCACACTATTTTAATTGTATGTTTCCATGTATCTATAATGATTGTGTTCTTGTATTATTCAATTATATTGGTTAGTTAATATTTTGCTAGTATATTTTTTTTACATTCTATTGTGTATTTGGGCCTATTATCCCTTAATTTGTATTTTGATTATTTTTATATTGTAAGATACATCTAACAAAACAATTTGTTTACTGATAGTAATGGTCCATAATGCTGTCCGGCTTCGTAAGTATTAGTATTGTAATTGGTCGAATTTTATCTCATCATCTGGATATTTTCAATCACTTTACCTAAACATTAATTTGGGTACGGTCAGTTATAGTCTAAGTCAGTTTAAATTTGTCATTTGTTCATCTTCACTATCATTTTTAAAAGATATGTTTCTTCTTGTTATGTTTCTTATCCATGATCTTCATTAAATCAGGTACGATATCAAGCTATTCCAAATGTAATGTTACAATATGCAGTAAAAATTTCAACGTAATATATATTTTATGATATAAATGTACCTTAGTATTAAAGAACGAAGTTTTCGGTAAATCAAGAAAGTTGAAATAATACATATTTTTATATTAATTTATTTCAATTTACATACATTAAAATACACCTGCACTGTTGTAGGTGTCTTCACATTATCTTCTACCAGCCTCCTTCTTCTCCTGTTAATCCTTGCTTCCTTGATCATTTCCTCTGCTAATAACTTCACTTTGTGGTCAGCCTTCTTGAGTGCTTCGAGGTTGTTTACATATTCCGTAAAGTTCAGTTCTTTTAACACTTTCAATCATCCAGTATTTCAATCATTAAATCTAATCAAGGTACCAAAAACCCCAACTTCTAGTGTCTTTCTTTCAACAAATACATTTTTACCGGGATCCGGAATACTTACAAGCAACACAATTTCTGATGACTAAAGACAAAATAATGTTACTTGCTGATGCGCTGAGTTGATCAAATTGACCAAAACATCCAGAAAGTTCCTCCCATAAGGCATTCTGGTTGATGGGGTATGCCTAGCCTCACTTGTCATTAAAGATGGACCTATACTACGTTTTTGTATTTATTTCTTCTAAAACTACGTTTATTACACCGCTTTTTGTCTGGCCAATTAGATTAGTTGTTCTTATCACAAACTAACACACTTACAGTTGCAGCGAAAGATAGGGTATGTAGATACCTCATTTAACATAAATACTAAAAAAAGTGATTGTAAAGAAATCTACCTTTTCAAAAAGTGTAGTTTGTCTAGCTCTACCGCGTATAAATTATAAAATTCTTATATACGAAAGTTCTATCTAATTATAACAGGGTTTTAAATATGGCTTTCTAAGTTAATAACGTTCAAAATATTACTGCAGAGAAGCGTCGCATAACAATGTACATTCCACTTATTTAAGAAACAAAAGAGCTAGAAAGTAAAGTGAATTGTTTCTTGCATAAAAGTACTCTTTGTTCTTGTTTTAATAACTAACATTTCTACAGTTTTATTTTGCTCAACAAAGGAGCAGCAGCTCGTAATTTAACTGTACAGTTGCGCCATAGGATTGTTATTTTAATAACAACAATGTTTTAATCGACCCTCCTCCGTTCTCTCTTATTGTCTGCAAAGTTTATTTTGATGTTCGTTGGCCCTTCTCGGTTATATCTTTTTAATAAATCATTGCATTACATGATATGCTTTATTTTCTCTCTGTCGATTCAAATGTCTTCTAATTCTCTCTCTTTCGTCTCTCTCTCTCTCTTCCTCTCTTTCTGTATCTAAGACTCTTTCTCCCCCCCTACTACTATTACTACTACTATTATTATTAAATCCTTAAATTTTTAGTGACCGTCAATCAATGAATGTTTTAGTGGATGGTTAGTGAGGATCTGTCAATAATAACACAAAGTTTAACTTTTTTGCGTCGACGTTTCAACAATATTTATTGTCATCTTCAGGACCTGTGTATGAAATACAAAAGAAATGTCAAACACAACGGAAGAATTAAATATTTGGGTGAACGTGTTCGTGTATGTGAGTGTGTGCGTGCGTATGTATGTATCATTGTATATGTGAAGACTTATGATAGTTTGTTTACATCTTCAAATTATCTTTAAGAAAACGAGCAAATTACAGTATGATAGAACTTAATTTATACAGTATTACAATTTAAATTACTAAATTTAATGATATTTTAATTAATTAAACAAACAGTAATCAACAATTGGGTATTAGATTGGTACATAAATTGTTTATACATACAGCAGTCAACACATGGCAAAGTAAAATATATTACCTATAACTAAAACAGATTAGGGAATGTTCACTACGTAATTATTAAAAGTTATTCTTAACGTGTTTCACTCCCTACTGGTATTAACAAACAATCATAATTTAGAAACATACAATTTACACAATAACTGTAGAACATTACGACTTCTATTATTATTACTATTAGGTGCGAAAAAACGAGCGAGGTCATCCAATAATGGAAGCCAGAAGGAAGGGTGTCAAGCCACCACAAGGGCACAAACCTAACAAGGCAAAACCACAAAAGCCCCTGTTAGATGCGAAGCTTATATAGCCTGCAGACGGGAAATCTTATGCAGACGTCCTCAAAAAATTCTGCATCAGGGTCAAACCAGAGGACACACAGACCAAGAAAAGGCATTGAGGGGGACCAGATCAGGTGATGTGTTGGTAAGAGTTTGCAAATAAGACAGCAATTAAGTCAGCTTCTGGCGACGCTCTGAAAACCATCCTGGGCGAAAACGCCAACAGTCCAGTATCGTAAGCCGAAAGCTATAATGAAGATCCAAGACATGTCTTGGTTCACAGCCGTTGAGGAAGTGGAAGTTGCGATTAAAAATAAGGTCCTTCAATACACTGGAGATCTCAAAGTGTCACTTACGCAGGCAAATACCAGAGACCGCAAGATATCTATTGCCTAAAAATATCTTTAGCGCAGCAGAGCTCACGAAAGACCATCGTGTCAAAATTAGCTCGGTAAATTGTTGGATCCGCCAAACAAAGCTTGTGGCCGGATGTTTGAAGTGTCTTGGATATGACCACGTGGCCACAAAGTGTAGAGACCCAGATAAGAGCAATCTAAACTTTAAATGTGGGAAGTCACATAATAAATCAAAGGCATGTGAGGCGCTGGAGAAGTGTTTTCTGTTCACTGAAAAGGTTTTTGAGCTAGACAATCACATTTCTGGCCCAAAGGGGTGTAGAGCATTCCGGAGTTAAGACGCTTATAAAATAAATCGTGTTTTTAAGCTAACTTAGGTAGGAGCAAATTATCAAATTACTTTCGCTGTTTGATTTTTAGTGAGGTCACGTCCTGTACAGGTTTACAATAATTGAACTTTGGACGAACGTCAGAACTAGACGATTGTCGATAGATTGATTACTGGGCAACCGAGAAGCGCTGAGTACCAGGATAACGAGACTCTGCCTTAATAAAATGTAATAAAAAATAGAAGATGACTGAATAACAACTATAGAAAAAAACAGTAAATATTAATTTTAGAAACAAACATCCTTCAACTACAAAACTGTGAGAAAAAATATGAAGTTTCGCGGTTGATAGATTTTAATTAAAACTTTTGTTTTAATATTAACAATACGTCATTCTTTACATTAAGTTAAAAATAAATACAGTCAAATTGATTCTAATTATAACAGCTAACGCTGAAAACAATTTGATGTAATTACGGCACTGCTTAAAAATTAATTTGAATTTTATCTGACATTAAACGTACTTCATTTACAAGTAATTTGTTTAGAAAGATGGAGGCCTGTGATTAAAAGTTCATCTTTGATGCCTTCACTAACGAATTGGTACAGCAAATATTACTATTACAAATCAATACTCTATGTAAAGCAGTATGTATTTATTGTCAAAATCAAATCACAAAATTTATTACGCAGGCGATCAGGCCGGAGTCATTGTTCTGTCATTGTCTAAATGTTTCGACCACCTATCGGAGCCTTCTTCACTATAAAAACGTATATAAAGTGTTCGACAAAAGGGTAGGTAATCGAACACTTTTTAACTGAAGAAGGCCTCCAGTGGGGCACCGAAACGTTTAGACAATGACGGAACAAAGGAAATCGACCACGTCCAAACAGCAGGATATAAGTTATTCATATTATTGTGTTCAGGGCTGTTTGAACGTGGTCCAAAGCTGTTGATCGCAGCAGACGATCCGGCCGTGCCTTTGACGGTTATCTTCAGTACTAAATTCGAGAATTGTACACTAATGCAGATGTCACGGTCAGTTACCAGAGTACTTTAAGCTTTTACCACAGTACTTGGTCACTAACCGTGACATCTGCGTTAGTGTTCAGCTCGAATTTAGTACTGAAGATGGCCGTAGAACAGACGGGATTTAGAAAGGGAAGAAGCACAGTAGATGCTGTGTTTACTTTGCAACAACTAATCGAGAAACGCCGAGAATACAACCTAAGTACGTACATAGCTTTCGTTGATTTTGATAAAGCTTTTGACCGTGTCAGAAGAGAAAAATTATGTTAGCTCATGTTCTTAAGAGGATACAATCTCATCAGAACAATTCAAAGTCTATATCACAAAATTTTTTATAAGCTTAGACGGAAAGATAAGTAATTCAGTAATGACTAATACAGGAGTAAGATAAGGCTGCAGTTGATCACCCACGTTATTTAATATTTATATAGATTATATAATCCGAAACTGTAAAGAATTATATAAAGAAGGAATATATTTAGAAAAAGACACAATATTAAATGTAATTTTATATGCTGACGACCTCACACTAATTGGGAAAAAAGAGGAAGAATTTCAAAAGGGATTATACAAACTGCGGCAAATTATCAAAGGATACAATTTCAAAATTTCAATTCCTAAAACAAAAATAATTGCATTCGCAGGAAAGAGCCAGTAAGAGCCAAAATCATCTTAAACGATAAAACACTGCATCAAATAAAACATTTTAAATACCTAGGTTGTGATACTTCCTTCGATTACAGGAAAGATATTGATCAAAAAATTAGTACCTTTAACCGTATTTGCGGAACTATCAGTCGATGCCTGAAAAATAAAGCCAGAAAAGAGACAATGTTGAAATGTTTTACAACAATGGCTATCCCCCGCACTTATATATGGCAGCGAAACATGGGTAACGACAAAGGCACAAGAAAATCGAATTCAGGGACAGGAAATGAGATTCTTAAGACGAGTTAAAGGCTGTAGTCGAACAGGCAGAATAAGAAATGAAACGGTTAGACAAACACTTCAGGTATTCAACTTAAATGAAAAGATACAATTTAATAGAAACAAGTGGTAAGAACATTTAGAAAGAATGCAACAATACAGGATTCCAGTAAAAGCGAAAAAATACAAAGCCAGAGGAAGAAGAAATTTAGGTAGATCAAGGAAAAGGTGGGAACCGTAACAGGCAGAATGCCTAAACCATTAGGTAAAAAAGAAGACGATGGCCGTCAAAGTCACAGCTAAACTGTCTGCTTCGATCAAAACAGCTTTAGGCTGCGGCCAAACAGCCCGAAAGACAATCATTTCCGGCCAAACAGGCCGGAAATAACATTGACTCCGACCGTGTAAGCGTCAGACAAACCTCTAGCCCGGATGTAAATTCGTTTATCAAAATCACAAAATCTGTTTTAATACCGTCTCTGCTAAAATTAAAATCATTTGTTTATCTAGCGTCCGCTTCTGTCTCACTTTTATTTCTCCACTTCTTTGCCTCGTCTGGTGACCAACAAGTGGCATCATAGAAAACACTTCAAATTCCCGCCAATTATATTAAACATTATGTAATCCTCTACGTCTCTGTTACCACTTTTGCAGACTCCTGCTCAAGTTTCACTCTGCATTTTCTTGTCTCATTTCATCAGTAACACTGACACAAGCCTACTCTCTTTCGTCAATCTCTTGTCGCCTGCTCCTGAAAAATGTCATTTAATTGCTCCTATTGTATTCTGTAATGTTGAAGTTCTTAGAAAGATGAAGAAAGAGAGCTAAGTTATTAACACAGTGAAGATAATAAATCTTCAGTATCTGCAACATCTCATGAGAAATGAACAGAGATTTTATTTATTGCAGTCCATACTACAGGAAAAAGTACTTGGAGCGAGAGCAGTCGGGCGACCGAGAATATCATGGCTGAGAAATTTAAGGATCTGGTTTGGCATGAATACAACTGGCTTATTCCGTGCAGCAGTACAGAGAGTTAACATAGTCTGTATGATATCCAACATCTGAAAGGGATAGCAACTATCAGAAGAAGAACTGTATTCTCTAGTTTACTGTTTCAAGACTTGTTACTTTTATGTACACATTTTTTTTTTTATAAATATGTTAAAACAAGAAAGAATGTTATTTATTTACACACTAAAGCCTGTTTTATTTATTACGATACTAAAATTTAAAAATGTAGAAAAATAATTATTTAAAATTAAATTGTTCTGTTTTTTAAATACTATTGTGTTCTAAGGAAATGACATTGCAAAAAATTTAATCTTGAAATCTTTCAAACAAATTGTTTAATTGATTTTATTTAGAAATATCTTCAGTGTAACTCGTGCGGGTCTCTGCTTAATAAGTGCATTCCATAATATCTGTCCCTTATGAGATATTTAAGTTAGAAGAAATTTTCATGCCATATCTGCAATAAAACGAAAGGTCACATATACACTGTTATGACATTACAGAACAATCTACGAGTTTCTCGAACGACCCAGTGGAATACGGCTAAATGTTGTGGCGTATGTGATTTCAACATGCGCTTACGAGACTTTTCTGGAAGCCGTGAGCCGCGCGGACTGTGTCAAGGCCGCAATTAATTACGTCGTAGTGTAGAGCTAACACGCAATATGGAATAATCTAGTATTTCTGGGGGGTATAAATACCAGTACTCAACGACGTTCAGTTCCAATTATAGTTGCGATATATTAGGCCTACAGTGCTGTTCGAGTTTATTGTCGGGCGATTACAAGTGATTACTCTGTGCGTTCAAGTGGTTATTGTGGCCAAGTGTTGTGTTTTATAATCGGGCGTATAATTGTGTTTAATTGTGTAATACAATTGTGTTTTATATTAGTTGACATTTTATTGCGCGTGAACAATTTTTATTTGATTGTTGTAAGAGACTGTGTTGTTAATTACAAACTGTTTGATAATTAACTGGTGATTAGTGACTTAATTGGTGTCTTGTATTTTGTTTTCCACTGTACCATACGACTAGCAGTAGTCGGTCGTAACAATACATACACAGTCTGAGGGATGCTTAAGTGTGTAGAACAGTGACACGTTAGAGGAAACGAAAGGGCGCATCGTACGTTGACCTAAGTTACACCGCATTCTTACATGCATACAAATGGAACATTGGGGAGTACACACACACGCGCGCGCGCGCTGGTTTATATTTCTCTCTGAGACTGCGAAATGAGCACAACACATTGCTGCACACATACGATTATAAAATGGGGGAACTTTCGAACACAGGCAGATGTGGGATGTGATTGAGTGGACGAATGTCCGCTCCTACGCACACGTTCATGGATTGGAGGCGATCCAAGTGCGTGCCATACAATTTCCCTCAGCTGTTCACGCACATACCTGTATGGATCTCGCATTCATAAAAACGCACGGCAATGCGCGCATGCATTGCTTTCTTGTTTTAATTGTGGAAAAACTATAAGTAAAATATTCTGCTGTAGTATTTTGGCGACTGACAATTACAGCTAGGATTTAACTTATTCCAGACACAAAATATTTACAAAAATATCGTAATTCGTAATGCAATTTTACTTGTTATACTATAATTCTGTATGTTAACATGTTCAATATATGTTTAGCTTGTTATTATGAGCCGAGCCGCTACGTCGTGGTCTACAGACGTTGCTACAGACATAGTCGAGCGTGCACTCTCCAACGCTGACCATCGCGTTCTCTTTAAGGAGACCAAGATCTTGTCCTCGGAGATTGCCTACCGCCCTCGGGTGCACGTGGAGTCCGTGAAAATCTTCAAACATGGTTCCGTCGCAATGGATCGAAGTCCAAGTCCAAGTTGAACGGAGCAGCAGCTAGTCGTGGCCGCAGTGTCCGGGTGATACCCGATGACTGCATGTTGCCTGCTTGTTACCTTGACTAGCGATCTCGCGCTATCAGAGGAATGGGACCACCATCGATTTTATTTTGGAGGGATAGGACGATGTTAATTTTCTTGGACCCTGGGACCTCGAAGAGACCCGCGACTATAGAATAGGGGGAGACCTCGAAGACTTTTCGCTTGAGAAGTAGGATTCACCCTCCCACAACGGGTAGGGCGCCTCTAACCGCTCAGGAAAAGTCGCCGAGGGCTTTTGCTGGCGCACGGGGGAGATAGCCGCCGTAGGAGGAGGTAGCGTCCACCAGAGGTGGCACTGAGCACACCTAAAAAAATCCTCCTTTTAAATAGGATCTGGCATGCTGTGCTCCCAAGACAATCAGACAGCAATTGTTGCTGATTGGTTGATACTGCTTTCCAGCTTAGATTGTGCTGGTACAAAAGTTTATACAAGTGAACCTTCACAGGCAAACCAAATAGTCTCTACTTCATCTCTGAGGTGAATTGGCGGACGCCTTATCAATCTAGACACTGACGATGGCCTCCGATGGTGGGTTCGAAACATTTGTCAATAGCAACAACGGTGGACCACGGCCTAACCGGCCGGTCTCAACAAAGTAGACACCGGCCTTGAAAGCTCAAAAACGTTCACGTACGATATACCGTATGTTTTAGTAGTTTACAAATGTATTTTTACTTCATGATCTGTCTTATTGCTTCACCTCAACAGCAATCTTCGCTTTACTTATCTTGTTGGTATGACAAAGACACTTAATCTCCTTCACCTGAATTCTGCTAAGATATCTTGTTATCTAACCAAGGAAACTGACCCCGTCGAAAATATCGGTACAGCGATTATTTTGAAGAATTTCAAAAGGGTTTCTTTTAAGGATTTATTAATAAGATGATACAGACTATCTCCGTCAACATTATATATATATATATATATATATATATATATATATATATATATATATATATAAGTTAGCGTCGAATTAATACAAGATAACATCTAATTCCAACTTTGTCACTACTTATTGCCGCACTGCTAAATACTTCGTTCTTGACGAGGCCTTTCGGTGTCTCCACCATCTTTATGTCTTAAACGATCTGAAAATGGTGGAGACACCGAAAGGCCTCGTCAAGAACGAAGTATTTAGCAGTGTGGCAATAAGTAGTGACAAAGTTGGTGTTAAGATGGCTGCTAATAAAACTAACAAAACTGGTAACACCTAATTATTATAATTAAACTTTAAAGTTTTTACCTTAATCCGTCTATGTGACCGCTTAATTTTTCTTCTTTGTCTTCTTACGCGTTTCGGATTGTGTTAATCCATCATCAGAGATTAAAAAATTCGTCGGTTAAGACTTCGTTAAACATTAAAAGTTACACAAAAAGACATTTAAAAATATAGTCCACAACACAGCGACGTACGCGGATGTGAGTGCGCACTCAATACTGGTTAGCGACGTACTGCACAGTTTATTGGAGTTTTCATGTTATCTATTGTTGTGTTGGGGCGTGTATTCTATGGCTATGTTATCTATAATCTTATCGTATAGTGTATGCGATTTAAATGCCAATTGTTCGTTTAATATATTATTGGGATTATTTCTGAAGGCTCGGTAAATTTCGAACTCTTCTACCGCATCCATATATCGTCCCTTTCTGCAAATGTGTAAGGGTTTGCAATTTGCCTCAAAATTTGTATAATTATGATTCAATAAGACGAGATGTTTAGCGTAGTTTGATTTATTTATATTTGAAATACTCGTGGGTAAGTGTTCTTTATATCTTTCGAAAAAGCTCCTGCCAGTCTGACCAATGTAATGCATGTTGCAGTCATCACACATCATTTTGTATACACCCGTTCTTTTTTCAATTGATGTACGTGTGGCATTATTTAGCATTTTACGGATATTGTTGGTTGTTCTAAATGTGATGTGGATATTATGTTTTTTAAAAGTATTTCTAATGAGCATTGAAAAGTTGTTAGTATAATCAACCGCCATATATATTGCGTTCTTCGTGACACGGTGAGGGTTGTTAGTTCTGCGTTTGTGTCTAAGCATCAAGTGTTCAACTAATGAACTGTGGTAACCGTTCATAATTGCAATGTGTTTAATTATATCTATTTCTTCTTTGTGGTTTGCGGGATCTAAAGGTACGCTGTATAGTCTGTGTATCATACTATTGAATGCGGCCATTTTTTGTGAGTGCGGGTGGAAAGAATCAGCATGTATAACACCATCAGTTGTGGTGGGTTTTCTGTATATTCTGTATTGAAATTTATTATTATGTTTCATAAAGGTTAAGTCCAGAAAATTTATGGCGTTGTCTGACTCTATTTCAAGTGTGAATTGTATGTTTTTGGTGATGTTATTCATGTAATGTAACAACTGTTTGCCTGTCTCGTTGTCCCGTCAAAGATTACAAACGTGTCATCCACATATCTTTTATAAAATGAGATGTTACGTTGCCATTTATTGTGTGGTGATAGCAAATATGTATTTTCAAGGTTGTTCAGGAAAATGTCAGCCAGCAAACCGGACAAGGGTGAACCCATTGCAAGACCCTCCTCTTGAATAAGAATTGTGTCATTGAATGTGAAATAATTCTGTTGTAATACTACGTCCAGTAACAGCAACAATTCTGTTATTTTTTGTAGATTTAACTTTCCTGTTCGTATTAAATTATTTCTTAGAATGTCTACGGTTGTCTTTACTGGGACACTTGTATAGAGGTTGACTATGTCAAAGGAGATTAACTTATGCTGACTATTAATGCTGAAGTCTTTAGTTAGTTTTATTAGTTCAATGCTATTTTTTATAGAATGATTATTGTCTATAGTTATGTTAATTTTTATTAATTCGACCAATTTATTAGATACTTTATAACCTGGGGCTGTTGTGTAATTAACAAGAGGTCTTATCGGTATATTTGGTTTATAGATCTTGGGTAAACCGTTGAACATGGGTGCATGTGCGATTATGGGTTTTAACTGGCGGCGTGTAGTTTCGTCAAAAAGATGTGTGCATTTATTAATCGTTTGGTTGATGTATTTTATATACTTCGTTTACTTTAAAGTTTAATTATAATAATTGTGACGCGGATACCAATACAATGACCTAATTATTAGACGTAAAACACCTATGTGTGTAATACGATATTCTCATCGTCACCTAAATACTTAATAATAAACAAAAACCGATCAACGTTAACATATGGATTGAACGGTAGCATAAAAATTTGATATTTTCGAAGAAAAGTAACCCATTTCTTTTTTCCTTGCGTGTTCAATATATGTTTCAGTAGCTTAGTAGTATTCTCACTTCTTTAATTTTCTTGAAATTTAATAATAATTATAATAAGACTTTACGTTCTCTTTTTGTCATCAAATTATCGAGTTTTTTCGACGCTAATAAGAGTTAGTGGTGGGTCACTTAATTGTCGTTCGCCACAAGTTATTAACACTCCTTACTTAACATTTATGATTCAGTTACATAAGTAAAAATAGTCTTGTATGCATAATCTTAGCTGACTCCAACACCATTATCTGCCTGCGTAAACTAAATCTCAGCAACAGAATTGTCAAAAACTTTAATTAGGTTTAATACTGTTTGTAGAAAATAATTTTATTTCAATAAAAAAGTCGGTAAGCTAATACACTTGTAATAACCAAAATCTGTTACTCGTTATGTTATAAAAGCGGTAGTAAAAAACGAACTAAGTTACATAACTAAAAATGAATAAAAATGTGTTGGTCACCATGTGAAATGGTGACATTTCTCACAGGATGAAATTCTCACAACTGTAGCACCACAGAAAATAGATTCATATATAGTTGTTGTTGGAGTAGATGTGTGTGTGTGTATGTATATATATATATATATATATATATATATATATATATATATGTCATATATATAGTATAGATGTGTAGTTGGAGTTTAGTTATTTCAAATGAATTTTTGTTTACTTTTAAACGAGGAAGAAGATTTCACACACGTTTTCGCGCGCGTGTGCACTTGATAAATATTATTACAGTCAAAATGTTACATCAAGACAATAATAAAAGACGTCTTCTGCAATGGTATACCATAGTCTCTATATATCGTACATCATAGTCTGCAATAATTCCGACGAAATGTTTTATTCTTTTGATGTAACCTGTTACAACTGTTACAAACATGAATACTTGCCATAATGAAATATACCGTAAGTTTGCGTACTCGTGTGTGCTTTTGATGAAATTTATAGTTTCCACAGTGAATCTTATTTATCTATTTACAGCCAGTAGAGAAATCAAAGTATACCCAATCTGTACTGGTGTCCAGAAGCTAGGCTACACATTTTATTGTGTTATGTAATAAATATATTTGTGTATTTAAGACTGAAAGTCAACTTAATTTCTGTAAGTAGTCCATAAATAGAATCCTTTAATTTGGATAATCTTCATTCGACATAATATGAAGATTCTTTCTCTTCCATCAAGCAAATATGACAATCTTAACAATAAGCAGATAATGATGTGAATATACGTCCGCACTTCTGTACACGTGGACTTCTTGAATTTGCTGGCTATTATTTTTATTTGCCAGAACGTAATTAATTGTACTCCTACTTCCTCTAGCGCTCCAGGTATACTTATTAATATCTTTTTTCCTAAAAAATGTATTAGTGATTTTCAGATCATTGCTAGTAGCAAATCTTATTAATTTGTTCCTGTAATGTTTCATAAAATTCTTCTTTCCTTCCCCCTTTTATTTCTACTAGTAATTTTTCTACTAGTAATTTTATACAAACCACTATGTTGTCTTTGGTATTGACGAGCGCTTTCGGCAGTCAAGCCATCTTCAGGTCATTTACCAACAGAGAAATATGAAACCGTTCACTTCTTATACACCGTTTTACCGGACCTATCTAGCCCCGCCCCCTGACGAAGTAACGTCTTACTTAGCTCCACCCATAGTGGGTTGTCTTACATTACCAAGTTTGTAGCCGTTACAATTTACGTTAACTTACTCTTTTTTGTTGTCTAATAAGCTGCTAAATATTTCTTCATTTTCAAATGTGGTTTTTATATTCATTAGTCGTTTTCCATCTTTATTTCTTATTTTTAATATTTCCACTTCTTCCTTTAATTTCCTTTCTATTTCTTTACTCATCACTTTTATTACCTTATAATTTACGACTGGGTCTATGAATTTATGTCCTTCTTCTATAAAATGCCTAGCGTATAATGAATTCATCGTTAACACTCCTTCACCCCTCCTATCTTCTTTAAATCTCTGGCAAAATTGACGACCCGTTTCGCCCTGATACACATTTTCACATTCCCCACAACTGAGCATATACTCCGCTTTTCTTCAATATGTCTTCTTCTTCAAAATTCGTAGTTTATATTATATCAAACACGGTTTTCGTTTTTTTAACCGCTACCTCTATATTATATTTTCTAAAACATTTTTGTATCTTTCTTGAGTTATAACCTATAACACAAGAGCTTATCCCCCCTTTTAGAGCATAAGCTCCTACCACTGTTAGATACTTGCGGCAGGTCTTGAGTGGTACAGTTAGTATTTTCTCGCTGACAAATATAAAGCTTTCAACTCTTGACTTTCATTTTGATCTATCACTATCACTACGTCACTGCTTGCTCGTTTTGTCGGTAATCTCCACTATAGATCATTGTGAATACATCAAAATATTTAGTTCCTCTTAAGTTTCTGAAATTATGGCAATATTAATATTTCTTGCTTTTAATTTCCTGGACAGTTTTAATGATACTGCGTGCAGTGCATGTCGCCAGTCTTTCATTTCAAATCGCTTGTCCTTTCTGAGTTGCAGTCGTCACAGTCCTACCCAATTCTCCCAATTAATTAATTCCACTATTAATTAATCTACTTACGTGTTGAAAGTTGTTTTTAAATTATAAAACTATCTATATATTATTCTGAAGATGTATAGAATAATACTAGTTACTTATAGACTAAGTGCACGCGGATTGTAAGTAATATAAATTACCTCATACTAACCGTAAACATATAAAAATAAATTATATGAAGGATTACTACAATACAGGCTATTTAAGTGCACAAAGATTGAACGTCTCCTGTCCACGACATCTCCATTACAGAGATTAGTATTTTGCATGGCAATAATTAAATCTGTGCAAACTAATTTATGCAACGTTTTCTTTAATATAAAAGTTGCGGACCCAATAATATTTCCTGCCTACAACAAGTCTGCAAGTAAGCTACATCCAACAAACTCTATTGCTCTCTAAATATGAGAAGAAAACAACTAACATATTTTCCTGTTAATAATAACTTTGTGAAAGTATTTGTTTGCAAGTAAAACTTTTCAGACACATTATTGTTACTATAGTTAGAAATAATATGTCTCTTGCTGTTGTTGAATTCTTCGTGGCGCCTACTAGTACACTTTAGGCGCAAAACGTTTTCCTTAATATGCTGTAGTGTCTGTTGAATATTATCGTAAATATTGCGTTCGCTCCAATGTTAATTACAATAGACGCTACTTAATCAAAATTTCAATACTTTTAGAAAAACATAGTCTGTATATACTAAGTAGATCAGCCGATATAACACTTGCTTATTAATCCAAATCCGCTGAGTTACCGCTTCTGGTTGTATTATCTATATATACAAAACTCAAAGTCTGAGGACTTATGGGTACTGAATACAAATCCACACCGTTACATCGATTGCCACCAAATTTTGCACAGGTATCCTTTAACACAAGGCACAAAATACTGTCTAACTTGGAATTTGATATTTTGGCCCGTTCGCACGATTTAGGCCATTTTAATTATGCCTTTTCGTTGACGCGTATAAAGACGTCAACAACACCATGGAGACCAGAATTAATTACCGTAGTAACAAGTAAATAAACAAATGCTATTTAGCGGCATCGGAACTGTACATTTATCGGAACTGCGTTAAATTTTCGATGTTGTAGGCTATACAATATGCGATTGTATCGATATATTACGATGTGGAAAAGTAGAAGTGCACTAATTGTAAATTGTCCTATTACTTAATCCAAAGCGAAAATACGTGATGTTTTCATTTGTGAAGTTAGATAACAACGGTTTTTGGTTTTTAGTTTACTGCTGAAATAAATAAAAGCCATGGTTGAGGAAAACATAAATTTTAATGTGTTATACAGTGCGTCTAACACAGTAACACTTAAAATAAAGAATTTAGCGTTTTTGATTTAACTGGTACTTTACAAATATCTCCAAAAGCCTTAATAAAAGGGTACTTTTAAATCTCCAAAGGCTGTTGCACCAACTTAATAATTTAGTACAAGTTAAAATAGTACAAGTGTTGAAAACAGCTTTGGAGAGAATTTGACTAATGGGTACAAAATTTTTATAGGAGCTGACAGAACGCCATATAGACATAGACAATAAAAATTATATTAAAATACGTATTAAAAGTAAAATACTCGCGTGCGAAGCCGCGGGTAACAGCTGGTAATAATATAAAGCAAGGAGTGTAGAAAATCATCACACGTGATTTTTTGTCAATTTGTAGACACGAGTATCGATTGTAAAATCTACAGTAGTAATGAGATATTTAGCACACTGCCTTTCATCTACCCCAAGTAGCTCAATCGTATTATTGACTTACACCACTGACTTACACTTGTATTACACAATTTCAGCACCACGTACAGGATAATATGTTAATAAAAAGTTAATAATGTTTGGAGCCGGTAGACATTGGTCTAAATAAATTAAGCCATCTAGAAAATTTTTGAATCTCAGCTGACTGAAAAGTAGACTTACGTCCTAGTCTGCAATAAATTAAAAAAGCGAACATGATGTTTCAATTTTACAAATAAGACATACTTTATTTGCTAAAACGATGTAAATACGCAAATATTCATGATCTGTATTATTGCTTCACCTCAACAGCAATCTTCGCTTTACTTCTCTTGTTGGTATGATAAAGACACTTAATTTGCTCCACCTGAATTCTTCTAACGATATCTTGTTATCTAACCAAGGAACCTGACCCACTCAAAAGTATCGGTACAGTCATTATTTTGAAGAATTTCAAAACGGTTTCTTTTAAGTATTAATTCCTAAGGCGATGCAGAGTAACTCTGCCAACATTATATATAAGTTAGCGTCAAATCAATACAAGATAACACGTAATTATTAGACAAAAAACACCTATGTGTGTGATAAGATTCTCACCGTCACGTAACTACTTAATAATAAACAATAAAACGATCAACGCTAACATATGGATTGAACAGAAGCATAAAAATTTGATATTTTGGAAAAAAGTAACTCCTTTCTTATTTCTTTAAAATGTTTATTTTTTCTGAAAGTTTATGGCCAGAAAAGGTCACCACCAATAATGCCCCACAGGAAAACGATTAGCACAATTATGACAGAAATTAGGTACCATGGAAAACTGATCTCTGCAAAAATCCCTAAAATAAAAATATTTAAACACTATAAATAAAGCCAAAAACTAAATTTCCAAAACACATCTTCTAGCTATGATCTTTTCAAGATCTCCAATGACTTTAAAAAGGGCTTGTAAAATCTATTTCCTCTAGAAGCGCATGGAAAATCATGTCTAGATCTACAGTATACTGAATTAAGTGAAATACCAAAACATCGCCGTTAACAAGATTAGCGAAACGTATAATAATTTTAACAACAAAGCCCATAGAAGAAGAAAATCTCAAGTAGTACATTGAAACAGTAAAAAATGGCTCAGAACCGAATAACCACAGCACTAACACTCACGCTCATACACACTTTGGTGAAAGGCTCCCCACCGTTCTCCGTCTTCTAAAGGTGAACCGTTCTCCGTCTTCTAAATTTGATAATAAATGTAAACAACTTTTATTTTGTTAAGTAATAATTTCTTAACAAACAGAATCGGCGGTAAAAATCGACTGTTAAAAGTAGTGAGTGGCTCCATGAAAAGACAAGCGTCGCTCGCATGAATAAAAAAGAACACATAACAGCAAGGAACGTTTGCATTCGAAAGAGTAAATACGCGTAACAGCCTATTTACACGATTCTAGAAAACACTGTAATATAACTAGGAGTATAATTTTTGTTCCGTTATAGACAAGTGTGTGTGACTGTTTACTTTAAATACTTTTTTTTAAATACTCTATAAGAAGAGGAAAGCCACTTGCATTTAAGGATGGAATGTGGCGTATGTGCTCCCAAGATAACATCGTAGATGTACTCAGTATATGATATGACAGCATGTTTTAATTTGACAGCATGTGTAACTTGATTTGAGCTTTTCACATTTTAATATATATATTTCAGATACCAACTGTGAATATATCTTTCCTATTACTGATTTTCATAATACCTTGTCTACACTTTTCTGCAAAATCATAAACGGTTGTTTCATATACGCGTGTAAAAGATACCACACAAGGTGAAATTTGTCTCGGTTCTTTTTAATCAATCGATGTCTGGATACTTACTGCTCTACGATTTAGTCGTTCAGAGATACCCACTAATAAGATAAAAATTTTTAACTTCAAAAATGTCTACGACACTTCCTAAGCAGTAAACATTTAACCCTACAATATAAATAATTTACTAATGTAAAATGGCATAGTTTATTAATACGCCTTATATTAGAAGACCTAAGATATAATGTTATCAAACAAGTGGCACACAAATAACACAGAAAACAATTGATGATATTCATCACTAACAATGCAAACTTTCATAAATATACGTTAGTTCATTATAATATACGTTATAAATAATATACGTTAGTTCTTTAACACCGGACGAAAATAATCTCATTGTTAAAACTGTTTCTATTATCTACCAAAACATTTAATTCATAAATAACACAAGTTTCATGTAATGTGTGCTATATATATATATATATATATATATATATATATATATATATATATTATAACCTAAAGATTTTGTGTGTTCGTGTTTACGTGTTGTTATGTCGGGTGTCACACTCCGCGCACTTTTATATACTTACTGATGGCTGGTTCCTCTGCGACGATGTTGTCCTGCAAGCACAACTTAATCTACTATATGTATGTGGGCGCCACTTGGATATTTTGTTCCAAGAAATTATTATTATTATTATTATTATTATTATTATTATTATTATTGAAATTAAATTTTGATTTCTTAAATTAATTATATTAAAAAAATGTGAACAAGACAGTTTGAATTGAAAATAACGTATGTTTAATGAACTTTAAAAAAATCGTCTGAAGGACTAACACTCGAATTAACAAAATTGCAGATTTACAAAAAATTATTATTGACAAGTTTTTCAATTAAGTATCGGCTAATATTATATTTTCTTACTCAGTTGAATAGCATGAGTTTAGTGTATGAAAAAATCTTTATACTCAGAACGTGACTCCTTTGAACTACCAAGACAAATCAATAGGATGCTTTACAAAAATTGTGTGATTTGAAGGTGTGTGACATGTGTAGTACAATTGTGTGACAATGGATACCAGGTAAAAATGATTAACCTGGTTATCATTATTTCCTGCACTGGACACTTCTCTTGGGGACGTTTTCAATCTTGCCTCTTCGTGTATACGTTCCTCGTGCACTGGTAATTATTTATAAGTCAAATAACGGTTCTTAAAACTCCGCACGATTGAAATAAGTTTCGCACTGTGTCTATGCTTTGAATTCTGGCGGTGGCGATCAGCTGTCTGCGTGGTTTCTCGATTCGGCCGTCACAGCGCTAGTTCCAGACTCAATGTAGAAAGGCTCGTGTCAGTAAATCGTTTTGGGAATGTTGTCAAAGTCAGTTTGTCTTTAGCAAATACCAGCAGAATTGATTCTCTCTATTAAAATTCGGTCCTTTTCAGGGCCGCTGATATTCTGGCTGTGTGCGTTCTATTAAATATGGCGTGTTGCTGCTCTATTCAACAACACGTTGGCGTATACTGCTTGTAGAGGTTAAGTCAGTATTTTGTCATGTACGGGAAAAGCCTTTCTGTGTTCTCGTGTCGAATTCTCGTTCTTCGATTTCGCCTCGGATGTGATGATCAGTTTCGTGGGTGATGTGTCTCTTCTGGATTCAAAGCATAAAGTGTTTTTTGATCAAATTTCGTCTTCCTTATATACTCTGTAAGGCTCATTGTTTTAATTTTTTGACATGAACTTCCGGTGTATTTGTGTAAAAATTCCTTCTAGAACGTTCGAGAATAATCAAATGGAACATCATAGAACAAATTTGACTTCCGTAGAAGCTTTAGAACAAAAACTTCTTATTCTTCACACTAAGGATATTACTAAAATTATTCTGGTATTTGTCAAACAATTTTACATAACTACTTACCATCTGCATGCCATTACTATTTTTGGATTCTCTGCTTTCAACTGAATATAATGATACTAATTACGATTGGTTTTGAACAAATTAAATCTAACAAAATAACATAAAATACAACTCTTACCTTGGAATGTTTTCACAAAATTCTAATTTTCTACTTACTAAAATGTTATGAAGTTGCTTGGTTCTTGCTATAACATTAATGCCTAACATAATTATCTTTTCATAACAAAATAAACAAATATTAACACCTATAATATATAAATAAGTTCAGTTTTGTGTAGGCATTACATATGGCCTAGGTTTTTTGTCACTGGTTCTTTACAATAATTTGTCTTTTTCGGTATCATATATGGGATTTTTTTGGGTATTCACTGAGAGTTTGTTATATTGTTTATCTTTGGTAATACCTGGTTTATCCTGATACTTTTTATTTTTACTGTAAGATTACTTAGCATCATATTGTTTTGCATAAATGAGTTGTTTTCTTGGTGTGACAAATTTCACTCTTATATTTCAAATTCTCTAAGAATTAAGCTTGTTTTCAACTGAGCAAATATGTTTCTAATGTACATTATAGGACTGTACCTTTTTCCATTATTTTTCTAATATTCTGCAATCATTCTGTCAAACATGACTATTTTTGTGATTGTTTTTTGGCCTCAGCCTGGTATGGTATAGGTAAATGGTTTCATAACATGACTGTTAAGTTGTTTTAGGTGGTCATATATATAAGTATAGTTACATTATATTGTATTTCAACTTTAGAATACCATTTTGTTGCATTTTGACAACATTAAATTCATAAATATTACCATTTTATAGGTTCATCACATGTTTTCAGTTAACACTGTTTTTTACTATTTTAATTAATTTCAAATCAATTTACAGCTTTCTCTATTTAAGATAATTTGTTCGTCTCTGTCTAATTGACATTTACATATAGTTTTTATATTAATTCTATAATAATTAATTTTCACATAAGATCTGAGTGATTGGTCTCAAATCCAACACATTAATATTTTTTGTCATAACATTTATATATTTTTTATTTTAATTTATATCCTTTTTAAAGGTATATTCAAATCATTTAATACACTTATTTTATTTATATTACAAAGTATAATAAAGGATCTTGTCCATTAATTCACAATAAATAGTTTTTTTATACCCTATTCAGAGTTACATTTCTTAATATGTAATGGCCTCATTTTGATCATTTCTGATATTATCTTGTTCTCTTATAGTATATTATTAGTTTTACACTGTTCTTCACTTAAATAATATATATGGGGTTTGAGTCTTAGTCATAGTCTTTGTCGTTTTTTCATGTTGATGATATTAACTATCGGCGGATTACTTGGGTTCGATACTGTTCACCTCACTTTCCTCTTATAATAAATTACTATGCAAATAATTTCCTTTATGGAACGTTCTGTGACGTTACAATATATATATATTGTACTGCTGTAAAAATGGACAACAGTACATAAGAATAAAATAATAACTTCAGAAAAATCAAAAGTATAAACTTAATAATATTTTGAACATATGGTAGAATTATAAACAAAAAACCTGATTAATTATTCATGACAAACATAGAGGTAAACTCAAGTATTGGAACTGTATGATACAGTACAGCATGAAGAATATATATGTTGACAATTATTATAATAAAATTAAAATAAACATTAAAATAAAACTAAAAGGTAATAACATTATAATATAATAGATACAAATGAGAATGAATACTGTGAAAGTCAGATAAATGTATTTAATGTACATATGTTTTTAAGAGTAATTTTATGAAATATGTGACAAATTTTGTGAGGTATCAATAAGGCAAATGTAAATTGTTATAATTGAATTGTTTTTGAATGTAAGAAAATTTGTTTAGTCTAATTTTATATTTACTTACATACATTTGGGATTAAAGTATACTTAATCACAGAGAGCCTGTAATATTTAAAATGAGTCTAATTCCATATTTCATATTATACACATCTCAGTGAGAGTTAAAGTAATTCAATTTGTATAAACAATAAAAAGAAGAAAGTCTAAATTTATATTCAGTATGATAAACATCACAGAGAGAGCCTATAATATTTAAATAAGTCTAATTTTATATCTAAGAAGATATACATAAGAGAAAGAGGTCATGTAAATAAATCTAATTTGAATACTAATAGAATATACATCTCAATGAGAATTAAAGTAACTCAAGTTGTATAAATAATAAAAAGAAAATAATTAATATTGTAATCTATCTTGGATCAATAAGCCAAAGAAAAATAATTTACTTTGAATTTGTAACGAAGTGTATAAAATATTGGAATTAAAAGAAGTTTAATAAAGAATAAAAATAACAGAAGATTTTACTAGTAAACATTAGAATTAATTTTATAAACAAAATAATATTATTCAGAGCGACATCTATGCTGGTGACAAATTGTAAAGGAACTACAAGAGTACAAGACTTGAACCCGTTGCAGTTTTGAAAAGCTGAGATTTGAACGATTCGCATGTCTACGGTATATTATCTTAATATTATTTCTTCAAATTTTGTTAACAAGAGTTATTTGGTACTGACTAAAGAAAGTAATTAATCATTCCCAATATTAAATAATATAAATCGAAATATTAGTTTTCTACCCTGAGATAGAGTTTTTCATGATCATATGTTTAACATATACAACACTTAAAAATTATTCAAATACTAAAATAATATAGACAACGCGTACTGATCACCCAAAAAAGGTGCAATTACTACAGCAGACAGAAACAAATATAACTAAGAAAAAAAAATCAGTACAATATATATATATATATATATGTATGTATGTATTATGCAGTATGCTAAAAATTATCAAGCGACTGGTGCTGGATTACTTAGAATGGGCAATTACGCGGAGTTAAACTGAACACAGATAAAATGTACAAAAGTTGTTTCTCGAACTGTCACAAAAGATTATATTAATTTGTATTCTGCTTCCTAGCAAATTATACTTATAGTTCATGAAATACTGCACTGCTTACTGAATTAATGTTCTCTGAATTCAGTTTTGAATTAAATAAATGGAAAACATTTCTGCAACACGGAAATATATTTTAATGTTCTCCTTGTTAGACAGAGAAGATTAAACAGTAAAAGCAAAGATTAAAAACAAAATAAATAAACAGCGCATTTGTAAGGGATAAAATATATAATAGTAAATAGGTTACGTTCCACCATAGAATATTAGTTTTTGTTTTCAGCTCTGTAAGTAATTTATTTAGATATTACTCTTTCAAATGTTTTCTTAACGCTGAGAAAAAGAAGAAAAACAACTTCCATTTACTGGAATAATTTGCTGAGTATTTTTGCCATTTAATTTTTTTTTAATCATGTTCAGAAAATCTCCGGTGTCATCTCTATTGGTTTCATACGATAAACATTCAAGATTGTTTTACGATTTGCACAGTGTACTCAATGTTTTCATTTTAAAGAATGTACCTTCGAAAGATGTACAAACCACAATTATAGACGGACGATAAATATAACTTTTTAATTTTATTGTTACCCGTATAACATTAAAATGAAAACAAACCGTAGATGTGTAAAGTTGATTATACGTCCAGCTTTCATAAATGAAGACTTTTTCACCCTTGGTTTTCACAAAAAAAAAGAGGACGTATATGTCATTGCTGAACCGTCATAGTGAAATTGAAAACATTAGCTACCAAGAAAACTACATAAGTGTCAATTAGGGAAAACAAAAACGATAGTTTTATTAATAAGATATAACCCAGAATTTGGGAAAACCAAGAAAGCTGAAGGGTTCCGTAACAGTCGATCTACATCACACCTAAGATTAAGAAGAAGGACCAGAGACTATTAGAGTTCTACAAAAAATGTGATATTTTGGTACATTTCTGAAAAACGTTCTTTAAAAAATGATGAAGTAGAGTTTAATATTCATCATCATAGTCTTCAAGGATTAAACCAAGGATGGTTTGTTCCGGTCTCAAATAGGCAAAGTCAAGATCTGGTCACTCCAGCGCTTTCTCGGACGCCCCCTCACCTCTCCGTCCCTTCGGCTTATAGTACCACAGTTGTTTGGGGATGCGGCAGTCGTCCATTAGGCAGTGACTTTCCCACCAATTCAACCGATACTGGACCATGCTGTCGAGTATACTCATAATATTCAGTTCCAGCCGGTATAAGATGTCCCTCCTCTACTTTTCATTGTCAAGTTGAGGTTAGGGCACCCTCTTGCCCTTGAAGCAAGAAATTGCCCCTAAAAATGGATGACCTTCCATTGGTCATCGACGTAGGATGTGGAAGGAAAGGAGAAACCACCACATTAAAGATCCTTACGGATAACTCAACAGGGAACACTGGTCTCTTTAGTCTGGTAAGACAGCCAGTTTATGGGAGAACACCCAGACAGAAAATCGGGGTGGACGTTAAGCCTGAAGGTGGCAGCCCCACCATACGTTTTACCCTTTGATATGCCAGTAACATATCCAGGGGACATATTCACTGCTAAATTGCCTCAAATAAGAGTCTAGTATTATCTCTTTTATACTCCATACAAACATTTTTAGTTGAATGGTGGAGATTGTTACAAAACGATGTAAACGTATCTTGATTATCATTATTTCTAGAATGCCTTTCCAAGCCTCTTTTAATTATCTTTTAGGCCCAGAATTCACGACTCGCCTACTTGAGACCATTTAAAAACAAGGATTAATTGAATTATTTACTACATTTGTAAAAAAAAAACATTGTATTTATTACTGTAAACACCACTAAACAAGAAACATGTTGACTGGTTAATGGAAAGTAAATCATTAATTTCACAAATAAAAAAAAGTTATCAAAAAGAAAACGTAGACCAGTATTTAAGTGTCAGTTATTCTTTATTTCAAAATACTATTTATAAGCATAATCTTACATTATAACGTTAGAAGACTTTAAGCAAACTGAAATTGTAACTCTAGCAACAGTCTAATGAAGCATAATTTAATATGTCGTGTATTAAAGTCCAGGTTTAAATTTATATAATCTACAGTTTGCAAGTGACACATTGAAATGATGTGTACCTACGTGCGTGCGCGCGCGTGTGTTTCAATGTGCTCGATGACTTGCTTCAAAAAAACACATTCGCCCATAATATATGACAACTGAGAATGTTTAGCATCAGAAACACTAAATAGACGTTACAACTTGTTTATTTTTATAAAACTGATTTTCACAACAAGTGTATCAATTCAAAACATAAGGCATAACTGTCTGTGAAAAGAAAACGGTCAACAAACCGTAGATAGAACGCATTAAGAAAATAAAAGCAAACGTCTCGAACAGGATAAAAGAAGGACTGAGCACGTCAAGAACATTATTACGGCTATTTGCAACCGTCTGAGATTATAAATGGACTTCAGTTGAACATGGCGCCGCGCTAACGGTATGTCGTCAATCACCACAGATCGGCAGACACCAGACAATGATTAGTACAGGTACCAACCACCGCTGATTGAATTTTATATTGTACTTTCTGCACAGATAATCCTTCTCCTTGCTTGTTTCGATAGTATCGACACCAGTTACTACTACACACGATTCTTGGTTTAGACTAACGGCTTCCGTATTCGATGGCAATGTATTTTATGGATAAAGCATTTTCAAAAAAAATTATTCAGTTTCCTGAAATAGAAAATTGTCTCTTTAACAAAAACGGGACAATTAATTGTTTACAAACAAACAAACAATTTCAAACAGAATTAACACTGTTGCACACCACTATAGAAAAATTATTCCGATTAGCGCTTTCAAGCTTCACAGCTGATCATCAGATCGGAAATAACAATCTGCTGGCATTGTTATTTCCGATCTGATGATGAGCTGTGAACCTGGAAAGCTAATGGGAATAATTTTTCTATAGTGGTGTGCAACAGTGTTAATTCTGTTTTGTGATTATAACCACTAACACATCTTTCTTAATTGAAAATAATTTGACATTAACGCATAAATTAAGGTTATTTCGTAAAGATAATACTAAACTAACATAATCTTCTTCTTCCTCTGCACGTCAAGGTCTATGCTTACAGCCTGTTCCGCCTTCACTGAAAGCATTTTTCCCTTGCTCTCCCTATGTCTCGTCTTCCTTTAGGTCTATATCTTATTACTTGTTTAGATAGTTTCATATATTTCATTCTCTCGGTATGCAACCTCCATTTTATTTGTCCTTCTCCTATTCTGCTGACCATAGAATATACATTTAACTCGTTTCTTATGTCTTCATTACGTATTTGATCTCTAAGAGTGCAACCTTTAGTTTTTCTCAAACATTATTCATTCATTTCACATTAATATATCTGTAGGCGTATACATTAATAAACGTATGACTAAGATAATTCTTTGCAACTTCACGTTATTGCCGTTATTTTTCTTTCTTAATGTGGGCAGTTCGCTTCTGTCTGCTTAACTGCCATTTATCAAACCTCTTTGTCTATTGCTTGAACAATAGAACGGTTAGAGTAATTCTCCCTCGTTTAGTTACACGTGGGACCACTCTTTCATATATTTCGACATACGTCAATACTTTTTTAATTAGCTAAATGTATGGAGCGGATAACTGAATGAACACAAGTTTACCAGGTTCTCACATTTCATAACATTCTAACTTGTTCCACAGGTATTGAGATTAAAACTAATTCTAAATTACTATATATTTCACAATTTTAGTTGTCTAATATGGTAAAATAAAAAAATAATTTAATTTTCTAATACAGAGATCTACAAAGACATTATTCGGTTATATGGCAATCGCGCATCCTGTTGATGAATGGTACGTACGAAAGCTAACAATAAGACTATACAGAAGGCAAACATGGTATTAATACAAACGTAGGGGGAAAAATAATACTTCATATAACAGTACACTATAATACTCCGTGTAACGAAACACTATAAAGATTCCTCCATATTAGCCTATGCAATATTTTCAAACAACAATAAACCATAAAACTATCGCAAATAACTTAGTTTTAATTCAGTTAAAATCTACCAATTAGAGTTCTCTTAATGTTTAATTGAAAACTGTTTTATTAAACCTGTGACATTTTTATTCAGAAGAGAACCGATATTTAGTTTTAATGTTATCTTAATATCAAACATAATACATTAGCGACAAGACGCAAAAAAATTAATAAATTTCTTTCTCTCTCTCTCTCTCTCTCTCTCTCTCTCTCTTCTCTAGGACTATTAACTCTATGTGTGTTGTGATATTTACGTTTGCGTTATATATTTGTTATTTTTTTTGTTACATGATCCTATCTTTACGTGTAAGGAGATCTTTTATTTAAAGAATATCTTTAACTAAAGACACTGCAGAAATTAATTTTCTATGAATATAATTAGTATACTTTTATATGTTACAGTTCTATACAAATATCAGGGAACCCTCTTGTACTTTTTCCTATACGTAATATTCAGTTTCATTAATTAATGAACAAACCGCGCAATTTATTTATCCCTGAAATACTTCCTATAGAAGTGATGAGTTTCCTTGTGTTCATGTAGGGCAAACAATTAAAAGAAAGAAAAACACAACTAATTTGTTTCATATCACACCTGCCGTCAGTCAAGTTAGATGTTGAATACCAAATGGGAAAAGAGAGCAAATAATTAACGGCGAAATAATGAAGCAGAGGAAACTGTAATTTATTCAAAGAGTGTAATAACTGCAAAGTGTTAAATTCAAGCAACGAATAATTAGTACATTTATTACAGCGAGATATGGTGTCGTTAGATATGCTGGTCGCATCAAACCTCATTCCACAAACTAAAAATGAATTTTAAAATTCTCGTTAGCAAAATGACATCAGATAAAAAAAGTTAATTAAAATTATAAATTTACTTTTATCTCAACATTAAAAACGTGACACTCATACGTATGGGTGTAGATGCTTTAACCTGGAGGGTATTTAAAAATTTTACAGATAGCTCTGTAAAATGTAGTTTACTTTAATTATAACTGAATAGCAAAGACGTTGAAACGAATATCTCGGAAGCAAAATAATAAAGGATGGGGGGCTTAAATGAAGAAATGCAGAAAATAAAACTAGTTAAAGTTTGTTCAACAACAAAAAACTCTACCATGTTCAAATATTTTTATCATTACTACCATCAAATCTAATAAAATTTACAATAAAGATGTTATACGGTATAAAGCATACTCCATGGTTTCGACGATCAGCAAGGAGCAAAAACCCAAAAATCCCTAGACGCTTTTCAGACAGTTTGCTGTATGACGCTTCCGAAAAATGATGTAAACATTTAGAAAGCTAAGAAATTGTAAACATTACATAAGAAAATATAATTATTAAAGTTTTTAGGAAGCGACACAAATGTAATTTTAGATACACGTTCGGAGTTGGAGGTACAGTACAGGGTACAAACGTCATAGGAAGAGTCTGGTTACACATAAAAGGATACTTGGAAATGAAAACGGATTGTAACAAAACTAGCTGTATATCTACCAAACAATCCATTTAGTTTAAATGAGAAAAGAGAGAGAGAGAGAGAGAGAGAGAGAGAGAGAGAGAGAGAGAGAGAGAGAGAGAGAGAGAGAGTATATTTACTTTACACCATCATATTCAACACGTGCAATGACTATTGCGCAAGATTAAGCCTTCACTACCTCTCAGCATTTCTATGAACGTTGCGAGTTTGTTGAAGTTTTCAACACCACACAACACAGTCTGTAGATAGGAAGGTTACATAATCAATCAGCTATCTTAAACCTTTATAACGTGCCAGAGTTTTCTGTTGCCGAAAGCTTCGATTACTCTCTTTTCTTACCTAGAAGTCAGAACAACTACAAGTAATGACGCGGATGTAGAGGTAGAAGTTGTGTATAAAACATACAGCCAGTTTCTTATAGTTTTATTGTAGCTACGATATCGATACCAGCAACGTAAGCAATCTTTGACGCGCAAGAACTAACTGTTTGAGCAGAAAGTAATTTGCTGTTGACTCGAAAAGTTAAATATCATCATCAACTTTCCAATACGGCATAAGCAAGGTGGTGCCTGTTCCGTCTTCAAAAATCCTCCAACCATCTCTTCTTCCTAGGTCTACTTACACGCCTTTGTCCTGTAGGTTTGTATTTCCAGACTTGTTTGGCCAGTCTGCAATCTGACATTCTTCTTAAGTGTTCTTTCCACATTTGTTTGTAATCTTTTAATTTTTCATTCAAGTTAAAAACTTTTAAGTCTTCTCTTATAGCCTCATTTTTTATACGGTCAAGTTTAGAACACATTTTAACTCCTCTTAAGAACGACATTTTTTAGGCCTGTATTTTACTGGCTTATAACTTGGTTGTTGCCCACAATTTACACTCATAGGGCAGTAAAGGGACTTCCATAACTTTGTAGAACTTTAATTTTGTATCTCGACGTACCGGTACCTTGTTTTTAAAAATACAATTGATTATCCCAAAGATAGTCTGGACCTTACCTAACTTAACATCAATATTATAATTCCTATCACAGCCCAAATAATTAAGGTAACTCACTTGTTGTAGAATTCAATCAGTAATCATTAATTGTTCCTATTGGCTCCTTGCCTCTAAATGCCATTACCTTTGTTTTTATAGTAGAGATTTTCATATTGATTGTTTGCAAATCTGATAAAGCTTAAAAACAAAAAACAACGTTATAACTTAACTTCAGTAAGTTAAACAATAACGAAAACTTATGTTTTAGTTCATTTTAAACCAAAATATGAAAACAAACAGTGTAAAATTATCATATCTGCTATAACGTTAACGCCGTTAATATACACACTTATACTACAATAAACATTTGTTATTATATAATATTGCTCTCGACTTGCTCATTCCTTTGATAACTATTAGATTATCTGATCTCTTTTTAATAATCTATTTTCTTTTTATTATTGCATATGCATTCTTTGTTTTAAAAAATTTACTATTTACTTTCAGATAATTAAAGTAGCATTGATTAAATTATTTATTCAAAATTATACTTTCATATGTTTAAACATTACTCTGAACTACTATACAAATAAGCATTTATATTTTCAAAAGTTATTAATTCCACTTTTGAATTATATTGTCTTTCTTTTTACATGGTTAATTGTCTTTACTTGAGTATTTTTGTTTTTACAAATACATGGTTTTGTTTCACCTTAGTTGTAACGGTAATACTCAGCGTATCCTCGTCGGTCCTAGGTCCTCGATCCTGGATATGCTCCTCTGTAGTCGTGCAGTCCTGGAGTCCTTGATCCTCGTCCTTCAGATCCTCTCCGTAGTCCGTTGCCTCGTTCCGTACGCTGGACTGTATTCCATGTATTTGGCTGCTCCCACGTCTTCCGTCGTAGCCTCTGGCTGCAGTTGCTCTCACGAAAGTGATGAGTAGTCGGGCAAAGCCTCCGGCTGCCGCTGTGGTTGATCGAGAAAGAGTTGTCGTTAGGCAGAGCCTCCGGATCCCACGGTAGTTGAACGAGAGAAGAGAAATAAGTTGGTGTGTCTCGAGTATTTATACCCTAGGACGCAAAGATCATGTTTCGACAATCCTCTGCAGGTATCATTCTGTCGTTGGTGTCCCTTTCTAAACACGATTATTTTCACACTTATTTCGCTTGTCTTTGCAACATGCGAAGTCTTTTGCAAATTACCCAATATTTATCTTGTCGGTAATTTTTATGTGTTCACTGTGTATAAACCGTTTTTCCCTATCTTAATTAATATAAGTTTTATTTATATTTATTTTCACTATATTCGGACTTTTTATTATTTTCGTACTATTTTTTGTACATACGTGCGTCTTTATATTATACACACTTTGGCGTATTTGGTTTTGTGATATTATGCACACACTCTTTACAATTTAAATAATTCATACATTTAATAGCGTTTATTTAGGGGTGACGCTTACAGGAGTCAACTGGCCTCACACACACACACACACACACACGCATGATACACGTGTACACGCAGACACAGCTGAGTGGCGTGATCAACCTGTAGAAGCATGAAATTTGATTGTTCCCTTTACAGTTCAGATTGAAAGCTGAATTATTGTTACTAACAATATGGATTATTTATTTCATTATATTAATTATCCTAATTAATTGTGCAATGCACAGTACCCTATACATTTGTACTGTTGCACTGTATTTGTAAGCATTTTTGACCTTAATTACAGTCCAGTGGTAGAGAAAACGTACCAGGCTCTGGATATAAATTGCATGCCCACGTGTCGTCGAACGTATGTAGCAACGTTAGCCTATATATGCAAATTTAGAGACTTCTGGGACTTACGTTAACGACAAACCATACGTTAGAGTCTTATGAGTAAATCTCTCATAAATCAATATTGGGTTTTGAAACAATTCAACATATAATTTTGTACACTTGTAACCAAAAATTATACGCGTCTGAATAATTAATGAAGAAATTTGTGTTAGTGGTTGAAATCACAATCAGAATGATCACAGTTGCACACCACTATATAAAAATTATCCCGATTAGCGCTTCCAAGCCTCACAGCCCATCGTCAGATCGGAATAGGCAGAAATTATTTTAAAACAAACCCTTCTCCCCACCCCACCCCATCCTGCTCACACACAACAAGCTATAATATAAATGACCCTTCCCCACCCCCTAAACCCTGTCACACCATCTGTACAGTTACATATTTTTCTAGCAAATTCCTTGTGTTTCAGTGTTGTGTGTGTGTGTGTGTGTGTGTCCATCCTTTTAAACTTACCCTCTTCCTCTCCACACACGTGGGTTAGTCACACACCCTTATTTTAAAACATCCAATTAGTACTATGCAATATAATTCTTAATCTTATTTATCTGTCCTCTATCATTTGCTTCTTAATCATGTTATAAAATATTTCTTCATTATCAAATTTAATTTTAATATTAATTAAATTGTCTAACCCTTTTTCTCTTTCTTGTGATTTCAACCACTAACACAAATTTCTTCATTAAATTATCTGTAATTACTTGTGGTTATACAATTTTTATTTGTCATAAAGTTTTACTTTTTTCCGTTTCTATACTACAGATATACAAATTTTATGAAGTACACGACAACAACGAAAAATAAATTATGCACAGACACTTTAAAACTAGTACCGTAACGGCCACTTAGGCCATTACGTAAAATTTAAAAACTAGACCGCTCGGCCTAGAAGGAGCGAAAAATGTGCTGGAGCCCAGAGTGACAGGACTTGCAATAAAACATTCATGTAACCATTAACAACTTTATATTAGTGTTTTTCTTTTTTTTTTATAACATGTTGATTTAAATCCTTCAAAAAGAGTTCTAGTATGGTTCATTTTTCAACATAATTTAAATTTACAAAGGTTAGTTACAATATTAATTTTTGAAAAACCTGGGCTTCTGATACACCTTGTGTAGAGCATGTCTTTATATTTATATATAACGTCAGTTACTCTTGATTTAAAAAAAAAACGGGTAGAGTTGTTATTGAGTGTTTAGTAATTGGAAGGCTCCCACCTGTACTTTGAAGAACTGGAATGATACCAGGTAGAGCCGTGGAGATGGTTCTGGAAGAGTTCCGAAGCTCCAGCTCGTCTCATTCTGGGCTTGGTGTATTGGAGGAGAAGTGGTTCGGGGCCTGACGGCGTTGGGGAGCATCCTGGTGCACTGTTCTGCAGATGGTGACTGTTGTAGATGTCACCATCTCCGCATTCCCCTCTCTCCCGACTGTACGGGACCCTGTAACATTTTTATTTGTAGTTGGCCGTCAGAAAATACAGCTACCCCCTACACTCTCTCGCCTCGGAACACACACACTACCCGCACTGTCACAATTATTCTTTTTTACACTCTAGTTGCTCTTATTAATTTTTTGATAATAACTAATAAGATAATGAACCGTTACTGGTATAATGGAAACATTTACTTTTAAATTCATTTACAGTTCAATGCAAAGTAACCATGCGTTCTCCGACCGGAAGTAACGTGTGATTCCCTTTTACGGTACACTTTACAACGATCACACACATACACAAACGCAACACACATAACCCATTATTAATTTAATATCGAGCTTAACCTCGAATAAAATAATTAATTCTCACCTGAGACTCTTTAGAATTTTACGAAGTCATATTGAAAGCTGAACACGTACTTCGCCCTGCCGTCAGACCACAAGCACCCTGTCAGATGGTTGGAGACGAAATGAGAAAGGACTACGTATTTTGCGTTCCCACATGGTATAGAAATTCAAATTGTTTCGAATTGTCGAAGATAACCTCCGGCAACGCCATCGTGATCTCCAGGCCGTACTGTACAAGCCTAGCCAAGGCGATCAGCTGTTCAGTCCAGGCGGTCGTGCCGAAGGAAATCGTAGTCGAGACTTGTGAGAATAATGTGATGTTTTCGGTAATAGTGTTTAATGTTAGAACCGTTTAAACTTCATTTTCAATACGTGTGGTTATATATGAGTGCATGTTGTTTACGGCATAAATATTACCAGTGCAGTTAAGAAAATATAGTGATAAATATATACCGGTGTGTAGTACAGGTTAAATCCGACTATCTCACGTGGTGGTTTATTTTGATTTTCCTGAAGGAAATGTTTTTCTTTTTTTGTTAGTGTTATATTTTAGAATTGTTTTTATGTAACTCACTCTTCGAGCTGTGATACCTAGTTGTATTTTATCCAAATAATGCTAGCTTAGGCCTATCTGGTTTGTGAATAAGAACGCGATTTTCACAATGCCAAGAAGTTGTTGTGTACCAGGGTGCAAATCTAACTATAAAAGTGACTATACACCAATATTTTCATTTCCCTCTGCCGAAGAAAGATTAACTTTATGGAAGAAAGCAATTCCCAGGGAAAACTTAACTGTTACAAAAAATTCTGGAGTATGTATTATTCACTTCCCAGAAGACCAAATTGTGAGAGAAATTAGAGGAACCCGTAGAGATGGTAAGTTCTGTATTCATCTTCATATTACTGGTATTATGTATGTAGGCCTGTCACTGCGATTTTTCTATTGTAGGCCTGTACTTAGGCCTATATTACTCCCATAAGCGCGCATGTAAAGTGAATGGCCTCCATGTTAACTGAGCGACGGCGCACAAATGCACAGCGAATGAGGACTATGACGTCTTAAATACTTTTTGGCGTCTTAAATATTTGGAAAATGGTTCGCCTTAATTTTCGCAAGAATTATATGAAACAATGAACTATAACCGCGGCCCGAGAACCTAACCGGCAGGTATCGGCTCAACTCGCTTTTCATCCAACTCAGTTGTCTTATGTAATTATTTAATGTTTTTTCTCCGTAAATAGGTTCGACCGCCGTTTAAAATTATTTTTCTCGTGTTTATATAGTAACGAAGAATAGGAAAAGAAATATTTCACCGCAATTTGAGCAAAATCCGGATCGTGCACAATTACCCAATTTTCAATATAACTAACTTCAAATTAATTTTATCTTAGGTTATATCAAACATTTAAGGAAATATTCAATAACAATTGTATTATATATGTATATGTTTTTCTTTCAAACATTTGTTAGTTGGAAGACACGAACGACAGTGTAACTCTATAATTCGTTATGTTCCTCGCGCAACTGACTGATCGTCCGCCTCAACGCGTGACGTCATCAAAGCTATAGTACGGCCTGGAGATCACGATGGCGTTGCGTCCGGCCAGGAACGCATCAGCTGTTACTGTTGGCTTGCTTACTGGATCACGTCGCCTTGCCACAGACACGGCCTTAATAATTATGTTAACTGTCGTCCAGTGGCCATGCGCTTTGGCGGCACCAATCGTTCAAATCACGCCGGGAAAATCCAAACCCCGGCACAGTACAGACAAATCAAAATGAATTTTGTTATAGAACAAAATTGCAAAGGCTTTCACGGACCATGTCGTTTTGGTTCTTACATAAAATTTTCGCGCTTAATGGCCCTGGTCTGCAATTAAAATTAACGGTATTTCTCCTTGCTGTCGGTGCCGACGTTTCCTCAGCTTGCGCGGCCGCCATCTTCAAAGCAGGAACAGGTGGAAAATTGTCTCATCACTTATGTAGGGAGTAGCGATCCAGTCGCTGAACCGTGCGGATGTATGGTCCGTTCTCTGTTATTGTTATTGTTATCATTACGATATAGTTTAACATAGACATTTATAAAGTGCGTTATTATCGCTGGTGAGTAATGACTTACTTATCTTCAAAATAGTCGTTATCAAGACCACGTTGAACAAACCGCAGACTATCTTCAGTGGCTACGCGTGCATACGCTCGTTCCTGCGAGTAAGTGTGCTTGTGTTCTTGGAGACGCGAAGCCGCCTGTCGGCTCGCGTCCTCCTTACATATTAAACATGGCAAATCCACAAAATATACAGGGCTACCCTGTTCAACAGACAAACATGTTGCCAGCTGGAAATGGACCCGGTACAAGCGATATGTCTAATCAACTCAATCAGGTAGCAATGCAACCATCAAATCCGCCACATTTTTCAATGCCTAATACACAAATGTTCCAAATGTATACCAACCAAATAGGTCAGTCACTTCCAACAAGTAATTAAAACCCAGTTTATGCCAATAATAAATCAAACCATACCGACCAGCAATATTTCTTATACACCATCGACCCAGCAACAAGCAAACTGTCAATCTACTGATGGCCTAAAATATCCATTCTCAAATATGCCAGCACCTAATGTCTGCAATCAACTCCCGAACCAAATGTCATCGCAAATATTAATGAACACTAATACCAATATGGCCCAAGCAATACCTCCATTCAGCTGCCCTACCAACATGACACAGAACTCCCAAGAGGACATAGATTATGATTCATTAAGTGAAGACTTATCCTAGTCTGAACCTAATGAAACTGAAACTGCAAATGAATTTTGCGTACATAACGTGCCTTGGCAGCAAGTTAAACGCCCCTCTAAAAAAAGGAAACGATCTGCTACAGCAACTAAAAGCGTTTACTTAACTCAAACAGCAAATAGATTCGATCCCTTGTCCAACATAGATACGTCTCTATGTACGCCACGCAAACCCCACTAACAGGGAAGTAATGGACCAACTGGCAATTTTCCTAAGTGAGTTCAAAACTATGTTCGCTCAACTCATTAATCAAAACAGCATTATCCTCAACATAAATAGAATACCTCAGCAATGACCCCGGCACTAAGAATAGCTGTCTGGAATTCGAATGGGCTTTCCGGCCGCATACACGAAATTATCCTCTTCCTGAATATCAATCAAATTGACATCCTCCTAATTTCAAAAACCCACTCAACGGATCGAACAGTCTTCAAAATACCTTATTATAACATATTCTATGCTAACCACCCTGACGGTTCAGCTCACGCAGGTTCAGCTGTCATCATACGAAACACACTTCATCATTATGTAATGGAGCCACATGTCACTGCAAAATTCCAAAGTGCAATCATTAAAGTTCTCGCCCTACCATGGCCCTTGACCTTAGCAGCTACATACAGCCCACCACGCCATTCCATATCAACAGACGAATATCTAGAGTTTTTCGCCACTCTGGGACCACACTTTTGTTGTAGCGGAGGACTGGAATCCAAACCATACTGCCTGGGGCTCAAGGCTTATCACACTAAAGGGTCGAAATCTACTGGAAGCTATACACCATCTTCATCTCAGCTACTTGTCAACAGGAGAATCTACGTATTGGCCCACAGACTTAAATAAAATTCCAGATTTTCTTGATTTTGCGATAATAAAAGGAATCTCGCACTTATATACCAAAATCGAACCAAATCTCGACTTAAGCTCTGATCATAGCACCATTATAATTACATTGAGCACTAATGTAATCTGGAGGGAACCTCCACCTGTTTTATGCACTAAGCAGACTAACTGGGATTTATTTGAACAGATTATCAATGAGAATATCAACTCTAACTTTCGCATTACGGATTCCAGAGACATTGAAGTATCCGTTCAATACTTTACTAAACTACTACAGGATGCTGCATGGCAAGCTACACCAGAAAGAAGAAAAGTTTTACCTGATTATCATAATATACCTCTGCACATCAAACAACTTATTCAAGAAAAACGACAAGCTCGCGGTAAGTGGCAAGGGACGAGAAACCCCCAGTATAAAACAATTCTCAATAGACTCATAGAATTCGCGCAGCTAGCAAGAGGCCCGAAACGCATCGTTTGAACACTACGTAACATGTTTAACACCCCATGATCATTAAATATGGAAGGGGACAAAAAAATCAAACGACCGGTAATCCCAGTATCCCCCATTCGTAAACCTGACGGCAGTTGGGCTCGAGCAAATGAAGATAAGGTGAATGTGTTCGCAAATCACCTTTCCCAGGTTTTCACCCCAACCTCATCAGCAAATGATGACTCAGAAATTCTAACTTACCTTGATGCTCCCTGCCAATTATCTCCTCCAATCAAAGCGTTTGCATTCTCTGAAGTTCTCAGGGAGATAAGACATTCCAAGACACATAAAGCCCCCGGTTACGATTTAATAGTTGGAGAAGTTCTGAAACATCTTCCCAAAAAAGCGTTAGCACTACTTACAACTATTTACAACAGTATGCTCAGACTGTGCTACTTTCCAATCCAATGGAAATTTGCCCAAATTATCATGGTTGCAAAATCTGGCAAACCTCCTACTGACCCTACATCTTACAGGCCAATAAGCCTACCACTCTTGTCAAAAATATTTGAACGACTTCTCCTGACCAGACTAAAACAAATAGTGCCGTTTAGGTACTTGATCCCTGAACACCAATTTGGGTTCAGAGAAAAACATTCTACAGTGCAGCAATGCCACAGAATAGTGAACAAAATTAGGGATAGCCTAGAAAAGAAGACGATGTGCACAGCTGTCTTCCTAGATATTCAGCAGGCTTTTGATAAAGTCTGGCATGAGGGCCTTCTGTACAAGCTGAAGAAACAACTTCCTGATCAACGAAATCATATGTGCAAGATAGACACTTCCAAATCAAAATCGAAGACACTGTGTCAGTAATCTCTCCTATAAAGTCGGGAGTGCCTCAGGGCAGCGTTCTGGGGCCATACTTATATCTTATATTTACTGCTGACCTACCTGTGACAGACTACACTACCACCGTCACCTTCGCTGATGATACCACTATCCTCGCAGTAGATCCCAACCCGGAACTGCAAAGCCATCTTTACCTCCTGCAAGATTGGTTCCAGCGGAGGAGGATCCGAGTTAATTCTGCAAAATCCACTCAAATAACCTTCACCATGAAACGTAGCTCTTGTCCACAAGTCACCATAAACGATGCCCCCATACCTATAAAATCAGAAGTTAAATACCTGGGGCTGCATTTGGACGACAAATTAACATGGAAAGCCCACATTCAGGCTAAGAAACAACAACTCAACTTAAAAGCTAGGCAAATGTACTGGCTCATAGGTAGAAAATCTCAACTATCTCTCGCAAACAAAGTCATCATATATAAAGCTGTGCTCAGACCAATCTGGACTTACGGTATAGAATTGTGGGGCTCCTCTAAACCTTCCAAAACAAAGATTCTGCAGACAGTTCAGTCAAAAATCTTGCGCTGCATAACGAATGCTCCCTGGTTCATCTCTAATTATACTCTTCACAAAGACCTCAACATTCCATACATTTTTGATGTTATCAAGATGCACGCCGCTAAGTACAGGAACCGCAACATAGGACACAGCAATAACCTGATCAACGAGCTCCTCAATCCATCACTGGATGTAAGAAGGCTGAAGAGACAGTGGCCAGATGATCTGACCCGGTGAACGTGGTAATCATCGCTGGATGGTTCCCACCTCAAGTGACGACCATCACTTTTACTTATTACTCTGTGAAATGAGTAGATTGTAAAACTGCATTATAATACATAAAAAAAAACTTATGTAGGAGTTTAATATAACGTAACATAACTAACATATCGTAGAATACTTTTGTAAAAATAACTGATAAGTAAAAGACACGTTACAATCAATTATAAGCAATCAAATCAACTTTGACAGCACAAGTTCAAAATGTGTGAAATGGCCCTTCTAATATACGCAATACCTTAATATGTGTTTTTTTTCTATGCTACCTAATCTTCTTTGCCTTTAAATTTTCTGCTGTGTCTTTATTTATCTCCCAAAAATCTGGGAGTTTCGCTTATTCAGTTCATTTTATATGACCTAAGTAATGCATATATGTAATAATAAGTTTTAATTAAACCGATAATTTTTAACTCAACTTTTTCTTTATTGAATGAATACAAATTCTAATACAACATCTTAGATTTATAAACCTACCACAGAATAGATCAACACGCATTGTAGCTCACTGAATTGAAAAGTTTTTCTTAGGACTGGTCTCACTACGCATTAGACAAAATGGAAAAACTTTCATTCTAGTGCGTAGCTGTCGGTGTAGTTCCACAGTCAGATATTGACATCCCTGGAGACATTCAGTCAACTTTGCATAACCCCGTCTGTTGTATGCCGAAGGGGGAGCTGTCTCTCGTAGTTTGAAATAGCAATCAATATCCGGGAAAATGTAAATTATGTAACTTGTTGACATCAATATTTCACGTGTAAAATGAAAAACTCCTTACGGCCTATCTCTTAAGTGTGAATAACTTATTTCTCAAAACAGTTTACGCAAGAAGCATATTAAAATTTGGAGAAGAAGTTTATCCTAAAAAACATTATCTTTTATATTGCACATGAAAATCTATTATTCTTGAAATTTGATATTTTCTTATATAAAAGTTTTAAAAAATGTCCACAGTACTAGGCAATCTACTAAAAAAAGAACTAAAAAAAAAAGAGTAGAGATGGAAAATATTTGTAACCAATAAAAGCATCATAACTCTGGTAATATTTTGCTTTACGTTACGTTTATATGTGACAGCTGTCGTCATAAGATAATTTATATGACTTTCATATGCTAAGCTTTAAAAATTTTATTATTCATAAAATTTTATAATTTTAATAACATATTATTGATTTATATTTATTATAGGTTACATATTGGTTAATTAAACTTCAATAATGATATCCTTTTTTTGCAAATTCCTTACTATGAATAACGTAACAAATTAGTAAATATTAGTACATTTTTAAAATATACAAGTAATTAAATAATTTTTCTTTATTCACACAAGATTTTTTCCGTCTTTTGAATATAGAAAGTCTTTACCAAAGTACGCAAGTAGGGCTATTTAGCTATGTTTGTTACTTGTAAATCTACAACGGCTGAATAAATTTAAAAAATAACATGTCAAATCGTCGAATTGAATCTGTGAGCATAATGGGGGTATAAAATTTTAGAAAAAACAAAAAAGCCGACTATCATGCTGTGCAAAATAGATTTTTAGTATTAAGTTTAGTATTAACTTTAGTATCATTTTAATTAATAAAGAGTGCATAAAACATAAGTATAAGAAAAAAACGTTAAAATAAAATTACTGTCTGGTGTAACACAGGGTGATGGTTTATCCCCAATTCTTTTCAACTGTGTCCTGGAGAAAGTAGTGTGAATTTGTTATGAAAAATTAAAAGAATGCAAAACATCACCAATCATGTTGGGAAGAAGGAACAAACATATTAAAATAAGCTGTTTGCCATTTGCAGATGACTTTGCTATACTTTCTGAACATCTGACATCTGCAGTAGCACAAGTTAATTTTTTAGATGACATAGCCAGTAGAACAGGCTTAAGAATTTCTGCAGAAAAAAAAATTTCTCAAAACATTAAAAATGCGCCAAAATTCCTCTTATCGGATATTGGTCGAATAGAGAGGGTTAGAAAATTTAAGTATTTAGGGGAAATAATTCAAGAGAATTGTTTAGAAAAACTTGCTATAGAAGAAAGGATTCAACAAATAGAAAGTGCATGTGGTATAACTAAAGATATTTACAATAAAAAGTGCATATCTAAAAATGCGAAATAAGGCATTACAGTACAGTAGTGAGGCCTAAATGCCTATGTGCAGGTGAATGTCTAGCATTGAATTATAATTTGGACAAACTAGAAATATTGGAAAGACGCATTATTAGGAAAATATTAGGCCCACGAAAAACTTTAGAAGGTTGGAAATTAAAAAGTAATGATGAAATATGACAAAGTATAGAAAATATAACAGAAACAGTGAGAAAAAGAAGACTAGTATTTTGGGGGGCATTTATATAGAATGGACTACAGTAGGTTAACAAAGCAGATCTTCAAATATCTGTGGGAAAAGAAGTCAACATCAAGTTGGATTAAAGAAGTCAAAAAGGATTTAGAAAAAAATAATATAAACGCAGAAGAAGCAATTGAAAGAGAAGTTTTTCTGGCAAAAGTGTTAAAAATGGAAGAAGTCCAGGGCAGGAGACAGAAAACGCAGCTTCAAAGCGCACTGAAGGCAGCAAGAAGATATATAGTGGAAAGATAAAAGAATGTTGGAGAAAAATAAAACAACAAGGAATAAAGATGTTAGGAAGATAATGTTTTAAATGTATTTGCCAGGATGCAGAAAATAATGATGAGCGTGGACTGTAATTTAATACATTTATTAATGTTTCGTTATACAATTTAATTGGATTGTAAGATTGGCTAAGTCTGATACGCATTTGAATTTGAAAAACCACGTCGGGTAAAAAATGTTACATGGCAAAATTGAGGCGCGAGTACGCAACACTCAAACTACGTGAAAGCAAGAATTAGCAATGTATTGCTAATATATATTGTATGTATACAATATAATGTTGTAGGGCCTAAAGCCTACATAAGTTGTCTCGACGACAAAATAAAAATGAAGAAATGACAGGGCCGAAGCAGCAAACGCGTTTACGTCCGCTGCCCGCCGACGTACGTTGCACTTGTTTTAGCCTGATCGCCACAAGCGTGAGGCAGAGCGTACTGATTAGCCAACCTTTGAATATGAAATTACCACATTACTGTCCAAAAGAATTGAAATTGGCATGTGGTCGTCAGATGGCCGATACAAATAGAAAAAACAGCGGACTATCACACTGTATAAAATAAACTTTATATCGAGTTTAGTATCATTTTAATTAATAAAGTTTTTACAAAAACATAGGTATAACAAAGGAACGTTAAAATAAAACTACAGTATACCTAACGACATTAGGGTTAAAGTAGTATCTTCTGTCTTCATTCACAGAGCAACAGAAATTTTGCATTGCTTTTCTTCTTGTTGGAAAGGAAGGGAAGGATACTTTGTGTATAATATTTGAGTATACGTTATTCAGTCTTCTCTAATAACAAACAATAACTCTAATGCCGTTGTTTAAAAAATTTGTTTTACTCTTATATACAAACTTTTACTTTTAAATAATATGGTGGTGTCTTCCATACTCGGAGTTCTCGTTTTCTGTTAAAATAATTTGACTTTTAACAAAAGTAATACTGAACTGAACCAATAATTATCAGTGTAAATAAAATTTTAGTCATTTCCTAAAATATTATTTAATCAACGTTACATTTTAAACAGTGTCGCTAAATCAATCAAACTTCATTTTCCCATATATCAACCCAAAATTTCTCACTGTCACAAATATGTGTGCAGTGTGCTTTTAAACAAAACGTAATATTTCAAGGAACGTATTCCATATTCTAAATGTTTAATCACTTTTACAAAAATAACATAAATATTAGAAATAATTTTATTTATGATAAAATAAAATGTACGTAAATGCTGAGAGATCAAACTGAATGCTTTTGAAATTCTTTTCTTGTACATAGATCATTAGTATCCTAATACATTTAACCAAGTTTCTAATTGTTTAATTCATAAAAAAAAACAAATTAAAATCAGTCACATTTATTTTTATTATAATATTTGTAGTATCGTTAATGAGAATGTTTCTGTATATGTTTTAAATGTCGAAAGAGTATAATTTTGTAACTTTGGTTACAATGTACGTTTTTCAGTAGAGTTCGATTCTGGCTTTTGTATTGTATTTGGCTGGAAGTTTTTTAAGTTTCAAAATTCCAATTAGTTATTTGGCTAGTTAATAATTTGTAAAAAATTAATTATTCTACTGCGATTATTCTACATTTATTACAGTAATATATATTACAATATATAAGCACAATATAAATATATTGCAACGTTACAAGTATTATTATACACAATTACACAAATACATTACCATGTACTCAACGCAACCATAAAGTGTATTACACCGGCCAGGTCGCAGGATTTTGTTCTCTCGTTGCGTCAATATATTTAGTTGCACAATAATTAAATAATTTTCAAAGAGGAGTGAGATGTTTTTGACATGAAATAATTAATTAAACCGTTTCAAAATAATCATTCTAGGATTTATTAATTAATAGAAAAATATTCAAATATTAAAATTTCAAATATTAGACAAATAAATATTCACTTTTATAAGCTTCACACGTATAATGTAACCTGCTATGCTATTCATAACATCTAAAAAAATAAACAACCATATAATCTTGTAACGTTTTTTGGCCACGTTACAAATCCAGGGAACCCATCCTAATTGACACCAGCCAATTATATGGGCTGCCTACGTTGTAACTAACTGTTATTAAACTCAACACAATTAACAAGATTAATTAAGCTAATTACTAGGAAACAAGGGAAGGTATTTCACTGATTTATGCACTCATTTTCGTGTGTAATAAGATGACTTCTCTTTATTAACAACCGATATGAAAAGATCCCATGACATAATTAATTAGATTAAAATATTTAAATGGTTTTCTGAAAAACTATTGTACATTTTGTACATTTTACATATTAAACTTGTTCGCCACGTATAGTGGTGGATAGGTAAAAGTTAAGATATAAAATTAACCAATGCATTTTGGTGGAGCTCTCGCTCGTAGTTGTATACGCTCTGACGGCTGCATTGTCACTCTTCCTCGATTCGACTGGCACATTACAACGGAGCGGGGCGAGTACTCCGCGATAATATAGTTCCTATTTTTATTTAAGGTGACATTCTTATTACAAAAACAATACATTCATTATACATATATAATTTAAGTGAATTATTTTAACTACTACTCGTGCCTTCAAATTACTATTTACAAACATTATGATTTTTATATTTTCCTAAGTTACAGACGACTCGCTAAACACGTTGAGTCCGGAATTAAACAGGTCACCGCATGATGACTAGCAAAAGGGTTAACTGTGGTATTAATAGCTTTTTACAATTCGATTTTTTTTTATTGTTTAGTTAGATATCCCATTTACATCTCATAGTTATTCTGAGTTAGTACAGGGGCTTTAGGTTTAAAAGTGCGATTTACAAATACTTAATTGCTAGTAAATTAATTATTTATTTATTTATGATTCTCTTATCAATTAAATCGTCACAATCTTACTAGCTAAACAAACATGTTAACAAGTTATTTAAATTCTTTTATTTTTGTGTGTCTCAAATTTTAAATAATAATAGCAACTCATTTACAAACAAAATAATATTAAGACCCAAGAATAAGTTTATTGTTGCTATAAACAAAATAAAAATAATCTAACATTTACTTCCAATCTATTATATATTTCTACTGACACACCCATAATTTTTACACAAACAGAAGATTGGTATTCTTTTCTAAATTTCCTTGTTAAATTAAATTCTCTTATTTAACTACTATCTAACTTTAAACTTTAATTATTTACTGTTCATAGTTCAGTTCTTTTTAAGAGCTCTTTTCACACAATAAAAAATATAATTGTTTGTTATCACCTGCGTATATCTGCTGTTACCGTTGCGTGTGTTTGTGTGTGCGTCCAGAATCCTGAGAATTTTATTAATTACTATTTAATTACACTAGTAATTAATACTAAATTAATAGCGTCTTTATTTTGCACATTTGGCAATAAATTTTATATCACCATATTTATTAAAAATTCGTTAATGTAATGGTGTCTTTATAATTGGTGTAAGTCTTTGTTCACAGGTTTACAACGTATTAATTAGTTTATTTTAATCCTGTTAAAACCTGATTAATGAAAACCAACAATTCGTACGTGTCTCCCCTTCTTGTCGCTCAATGCAGTTTGGAACTGACTTCCACACACACATACACAAACGCTGTATTTTTAACTATCGAAGCAGGTGCACCTTCGACAGGCTAGAGCCTGCATTTTCCCGCACAAAATTGTTTAAAACTGTTCGCCTTATTCTTTTTACACTAATTATAATACAAACATACCGCCCTGGGCAAATATGCAAATATATGTATTGTTGCAATATAATAATTATCGCATTTTATTTTCTAACTAAATATTGCGTAAATCGTATTGTTGCATTGGACAAAATTATTTTTATTACATATTATTTAAATAAATAATTACCTTTATTTTTATCCACTAAGTGATCTTCTTTAACTAAATTACAACATGTTTTAGGGCTTATATACCCATCTTCAGGTAAAAACAAAATCTACCCTATTGTTAGGGTTTCGTTAAAAAGTTCACGAAGACACAAACATATAACACACTTAAATAAATTAACACAGAACATCGAGTTTGCATCGGAACGCGCTACAACCGAACCAGTGCACTGGCCGAAGTCCGACTTCCAACTGATCCGTACACGCTATTCACGGTTTATTTTCATTGCTGTGTCATATAGTTTATTTGACTTGAATGACAATTGTTCATTAAGTACCTGACTTTTATTCGTTCTTAAGGCCTTGTAAATTTCAAATTCTTCTAGGGCATCTAGTAGTTGACCCTTTTTACCTATATGTAAAGGTTCCAGATTCTCTTTAAATCTAGTGTATGTATGATTCTCATTTATTAGGTGTTGTGCGTAATGCGATACATTAGTATTGGGGAACTTCTTAGGTAAATGTTCTTTGAATCTCTCGGAAAATTTTCTCTCCGTCTGGCCTATATAGATTTTATCGCATTCATTACACCGGATCCTATAAACACCCGAACAATCCTCTAGTAATGCTGTGGTATGAGGCTTAAGTATATTTGTTAATTTATTCGTGGTCCTGAAAGAGACAATAATTCCTAGCTTTTTTAGTTCATTATGTAGTATATTAGGTAGTATGTTCGTATATCTAGCGGCAACATATTGGGTTTTATCTTTAATTTTGTCCGATCCTTTTAATTTATTAGCGTGTTTATATATTATTTTATCAATGATTTTACTATTGTAACCATTCACTATTGGTATATGTTTTATTATATTAATTTCATCGTTATAGTCTTCTATGTCCATCGGTACATTCGTCAATCTATGTGCCAGTGCGTTATTATTTGTACATGTATGTATACTGAAAATAAAACGAAGAGTGATATGATTCTATTTATGTTCATTGTAAATATTGATTTCTTATAATACAATACATATAAACACTATCATGCCCTCGTGTGATTTAATTATCTGTTCACTCTTATTTAAATTTTAATTCTTTATAGCAAAATCTCACTTACTTCAAATACATGCGAGCAAACTTATACACGTCGAGTCAGTACACTCGCCACTCGGCACTGAAGTCCTCACTTGTGGCGTGTGCCCTAACGTTTTATAGCTCACAACACAAAATAACATGTAACATTTTTTCTGACGTTTAGCATTTTTTTATTTTAAAATATTGCTACGGCACCGCCGGAACGTATCATAACAAATACTGGCGCGAAGCATGTTACTTACTTTCTAATGTTATGATTCCTCAAATAACTACGTGCTACAGATAAGCTGTAAATATCACATTTCGTAGCGTTCAACAATAAACAAGGCGAATCGAGTGCTATCACGAGTGACTTTGAATAATTTCCGGCAACGCCAGACGGAGACTGCAGAAACAGTAGAATTAGTCGCACCTTATGAGCTGTAAGTAGTAGCCTACAAAATACATTTAGTATGTACTTTTTATCTGCGTTGTAATACACTTAATAACTTCAGAGATTTTTTTCTTTCAAAATAGTAAGTTTAATTTTAATAAAATATTGAATAATATTTTTCAATTGTTCTTCCTCTGTGTTTCCGTTATATTGTCACCGCAGAAATCAACTTTTGCATAAGCTTAACCTCACAACAATAATAATAAGAAGAAGAAGAAGAAGGAAAATAATAATAATAATGGCTTTTAAGACATGAAGATAGTGTACCCAGACGCAATGAACGGCAAAATTAAAGATGGCTTTGAAAATTATGGGAATCGCAGACGCCAGAGACATCGATGGAATGCCGGATTGACTGAGGCGGTGGATAATCTCAATCTACAAATGAAAGACTAGACATACATATTGTTACGATGCCACAGAACAATTTACGTGTTTATCGAATGTGCCAGAAGTGTCTCGGTGTAACGCGTGTGGCGTACGTGCTTGTAGACGCATTTTGCGAGAATCTTCTCGACTGTGCCGGGCTTCGCTCGGGCGTGCGGACTGTGTCAAGGCCGCAGTTAATTACGTAGTTCACACGAGAGATAAGACGCAGTTTGGAAGCTTCTGTGTGTGCGAGCGGGACTATAAATACATGGCGGTAGCGGCCTTAGTTTTAGTATTAGGCGAATTTTTGACTGTGAGGTTCGAGAGTTATAGTAGCGATATTACTGTACACGTTCAAGTGGTTATTATTTAAGTGTTGTGTTTTATAATCGGGCGGTATAATTGTAGTACAATTGTCTTTAATATTAGTGACATTTTATTGTGTGTGAACACTTTTAATTTGATTTGTAGTAGTAGACTGTGTTGCTAATTACGAACTGTTTAACTGTAACAATTAAAGCTGGTGATTAGTGACTTAATTGGTGTCTTGTACTTATTTTGTTTCCACGGTACCTACGACGATCGAGTAGACCACCGTAAAAATATTAACGTGGAAGCTAGAGTGCAACGCACGCAGGATGGTGAATTCCCTACTTCATGGAAGAGGAAGTTAATTGCTGATACTTTAGTCCCCAATCTGACTCAGCTCTGCCAACGAATCCTACTCTCACGTCCTCGAACTCATGTGTCACGTAGCCCATGGGTACATGGCGTGCAATGGGTGTACGTTATGTAGCAGACGAGAGAGAGTGAAAAGGCGAGTTTCCAGCGCCTATAATTAATTGAAACATATCGGCTGAGGGAAGAAACCTCAACAGAAAATTTAGGTCCCCTGCAGGGGATTGTGACAATGAGCTTGCTCCTCATTTTAGATAAAAAAAATTTTAAGGCAAAAAAAGCCTAAAACTGCAACGACAGGCAACAATGCAGGTTCGGCATTGGACAACGTCGTAGAACGTTTTTACCCGAAGTAATAATAATAATAACTTTAGTGCCCCCTTATTTTCATAGTTCCCCCTTAGAATATTATCGTAGTTACTCATCAGTACTAATTTCCACAGTATGAATCGCACACTGAATTTATAATGCGCCAAATTTATTGGTCTATTAAACTTTTTTTAATTAATTAATCGGAATCAGGCAAGAAGAAAGGTCAAGTGTCAATTTATTTTAACCAAATTACGCTTCGTTGTACAGAGTAAGCTACCTTAACTTATATTATATTAACATATTAAAACCCGTACTTTCAAATTTCAACTTTTTTTATCTCTACAAAACATTATACACTTTATTTAAACTTAATCTTACTTTATTTTACAAAAATAAATATAATTTCAACAATCATTTGTTGATTATAAATCTTTAGTGGCTTATTAAATGCTTTGGACATTTTTCTATTATTTATACAGTTTAAAACGTTACAAGCGGCGATGGTAGTAGTTGTGGTAATACGAGTATGGTGCGGTTGCGATATCGAAGGCATCAACAATGGTAGTGACAAAAAAATTGTAAAGGAAATAAAATGTGGTTATGTGGTTGGAAAAAAGTGATGACGTCAACATGATTAGATATCGAGGGATGAAAGCAAAGCGACAGTGACAGATGCAGCCAGTAAGGGAAAAAACAACATATCCAGTGGAAGAAAAGAGAGGAAATGATATGGTAAGAATCGCTGTTTGCGAGCTTCCATATCTGCATACATGACATATACAGCGCAATGACGATAGCAGCACTCGGCACAAAACCAAAGACTTACATATGGCTTATCTGATGCGCTCGTTCAGAAAAAAGCTCCTGTGATAAAATATGACAGCATACACGTCAGTACTGCTTTATAACTACTGGCTTTATCGGTTTGACAGGTATTCCAGATACATAAGAACAAGTTACCTTTCCGTTACGAAATGATATTCTCATAATCCAGGATAGTGAAGTGTTATGATTTATGTTTAATCTAACGATATTTTTCCTAATTACTGTAAGTAAATTTATTCCTGTTTCAATATAAATATGAATATTTCCTGTTTATTGTAAATATGCCAACAACAGCAATATTATTACAACATATTATAACTTCTTTTTTCAATACCTATTGGTAGCAGTTTATTTACAAACTCAAGATTAGCATAAAAGCTAGGAAAAAATCCTTGTTAAATGTAATGTATAGTTAATTATAGATATACCTTCAAACTGTACAGATGCTAAATGATAAGAATACACACATATAAAAATAAGAAAAAGTAATTAACTATTCAATCTAATGTTTTATTCTATCGGTTACAATTATGCCTAAAAGATAAACCTTCAGTTTTAGGTAGAATCCAATGCCTTTAAATTTTGTAATTGACTTATAAAATACACAGTAAATATACATGAAGTTGTTAATAAATGGAAAAATTAATTAATTATAACTTAGTAAACTACACAAAAATAGCTTATTTTTTGACAATTCCCACACTACTGGCGTAATTCTCGTCAGGTACTCAGTCGTTGTAGACCTGAAGATGATCTCCAATGGTGGAGCCAAAACATCTGCTGGAAGCTGTGTAAATAGTAAGAGACCACAGCTTAATAATCCGGCTTAGAATAATATTAACAGAGTAATACATGCTTATATTGTACTCTTAATGTCTCCCTCTTCTGCCAATATTATCTGTTTGATGTCCACCGCTTTGTGGTTGCCTGCAGCCTTTCTGTACACATAACACATTAAGATCTGATAATTAAAACAAATAAATTTCGACGAAACCGAAAAATCGAAGCCTGATAACGTTTTTAGGCTTTTGAAACGTATAATGTGCATATAACAAATATTTACTATATAACAAATATATTTACTATATAACAAACATTATCATGTTAAAACGACAGAGACCGAAGATTTTTAGACTGTGGGGAATCGAAAGTGTGGAAGCGTTACATTTTTCGATGACGTTACATTTTTGTGGAATGACCCCCAGCCTAAAAACATTATCGTGTTAAAAATATAATTTTTTAACCAAACACGTAGAGAGTTTATATGGAATTACGTGCGAGGTGTGTTCGGAAAATGATGATAAGTTTTACCTATGCCGTGAGGGAATTTTGATTTTGGCGATGATCCTAAACTGCCGTTACTTTTAATTAATTTCGATTCCCCATATTTAATAACAAAACAGACTTTGTTCGTGTAATTCGTGTTATACATTTTGGAAATGGCAACGTCGCGTCGATCCAAAATCTCTCTAAGCGCAAAGTTCGATCTAAACGCAAAAGGTAAATGCCCGGCGGACATTCATAAACAAATAACAGCTGTTTATTTTGACACTGTGAGTAGAGTAAATGTCTTAAACTGTTGTCGTGGAATCTCTGAAGGATAGACCGCGTTCATGACGAAAAAAGAAACAGTATGATCACCATGACGATTAAAGGCCGCCTTTGATTCATGACGACCTGAAGATCTCTGAGGTTGAAGGTTCACACAGAATTGAAGAAAGGCATTCGCACATACCATGTTTGATAAAAAAAAAATATGCGAATTGATTCACGTGACTGAGCTTTGATTATGACAGTGTGAAGACACACAACTGGACTATAAAATTTGTACTTTCTGCTTTGTTCAGTAATTTCAACTTTGGTCACTTTTTCTGCTTTGTTCGGTAATTTATCATAATGAATTATCATAATATTTTTTTTATTATTATTATGATTATATCATATTTATTTATTTTTTATTGTAATATTATGATAATATGTTATAAATTTTAGTAACTTGGTTTCGAAAAACAGACGTTTTTCTGTTCACACATAAACAGCAAATGGTGTTTAATTAAATAACTGTATAAAAAAATCCTTAAATTTTTAGTGACCGTCAATCAATGAATGTTTTAGTGGATGGTTAGTGAGGATCGGTCAATAATACAAATTTTAGCTATTTTGTGTCGACTTTTCGACAATATTAATTGTCATCTTCAGGACCTGTGTATGAAATACAATAGAAATATCAAACATAACGAAACAATTAAATATTTGGGTGAACGTGTTGGTGATGTGAGTGTGTGCGTGCGTATGTATGTATCATTGGGGATCTATGTATCCCCAAGGACTGGCAGGGGGAGAATGGGTGAGAGGGAAGGGTGATTGTGGACACATACATAAATTACATTATTCTATAGTACTCTTGACTATATTTTATAATATGATTACAATTATTATCCAAGTTTACCTGTTAGTAAAATTTACCAGAAACTTTTGTTTGTAACCTTTGTCAACTATTTAATTTAAGTCGTAATGTTTTACAGTATTGTGTAAATTGTATGTTTCTAAATTATGATTGTTAACACCAGTAGGGAGTGAAACATGGTAAAAATAACTTTTAATAATTACGTAGTGAACATCCCCTAATCTGTTTTAGTTACAGGTAATATATTACTTTGCTATATGTTGACTGTTGTAGGTATAAACAATTTATGTACCAATCTAATATCCAATTGTTGATTACTGTTTGTTTAATTAATTAAAATAACATTACATTTAGTAATTTAAATTGTAATACTGTATAAATTAAGTTCTCTCATACTATAATTTGCTCGTTTTCTTAAAGATAATTTGAAGATGTAAACAAACTATCCATAAGTCTTCACATATAAAATGATACATACATACGCACGCACACACTCACATCACCAACACGTTCACCCAAATATTTAATTGTTTCGTTATGTTTGATATTTCTATTGTATTTCATACACAGGTCCTGAAGATGACAATAAATATTGTCGAAACGTCGACGCAAAATAGCTAAAATTTGTATTATTGACCGATCCTCACTAACCATCCACTAAAACATTCATGTATAAAAAATACTCGTAAAAGAGTTGTAAATTCAACTTGTAAACAGTTGAATTCTTCAAATAAAGTACATTATTTATGGTTTCAATATTTGACAAAGTGTATTTGACAAAAATAACAAATGCTAATAGTCAGATCAATGTCTTTACAAATACATTGACCGTACGTATTGTAACATTGTTGTCCAGATAATTCCACAGAGCGCCAAAAAAATGTACGCACCTCGCGTTGAGCGTTGGCTAATAATTTTCTTCAAAGATAACGGTTCTAAAAAGAAAAAGTAGAAAACATACGAGTAATTTTAACTTTTGTACCATACTCATAACAGTGAACTGGCTATATAAAAACTAGATTCAGAACATAAAAGGTAAAACTAGAAAACGTCAAGACGTTTCGTTAGTAATCAGTTCCTTACGTCCGGCCGTATGGAATCTAGTTTCAGCAATCTTACTATTTTCGTGTCAAGAGAGAAAAGATACAGTACCGTTTACCAAATGGTAAAAGCGTAAGAGCATGATAATGTCTTTCAGCCGCCAGCTAAACGCAACATTTGCGCAAAAGAAACAATCAGTCAGTCAGTAACCATAAAAACCGAACTCGTTGTAGTCGAATCGTTTCGTGAATTCCGCATCTGCTGCTATCTCTTCAGTTTTCAAGCGTTTTGGCGATACCGCAGCGATTGCCTGTTCGAATTCAGCTGCTTCGTTCGCTCTCTGTTCGAATTTAGTTGCCATCTCAATTTTCTTATTCACTCTACAGCGTTTTACTCGTTCGTTGGTTTTCCTTCGCTTCTCTGCCAGTTTCATGTTGTAGAATGCATCGAGTTTCTCCTTCTCAGTCATCGTCGACGCGAACGGTGTATTTATTAAGTACTCGTTCAATTCTTCGCGCATCAAGTCATCTTCCTTTCGTTTTTGTTGCGATGGGGCCACCGAAGCTTCACCACCGACAGCAGCCGCTCGTTCCTGTTCCTTCTCGAGATTCTTTCGTTCCCGACACTTTCTTACTCGCTCGGCATTTTGTCGTTTCTTGATCTGAGCCTTCTCGTCGCTGCTATCCATTGTCGAACGCTGATTTAGTCAGTCGCCACATTTGGTTACTATATATCAGCAGCAGTGTATTTCACCACAACACAAAACAAACCTTTATTTACATATTACAACGTATCAAAAAAAACCTTTATTTACAACCATCCCAATGACGTCACGCAATTATGACGTCATACAGCGTTACATGTTACAGAAAGTTTCAAACGATGCAGTGCAGACAAAAGAGCATGTAAAACCAAATTTATTCTCACTAAAACGTTTACTAAACTCAATGTCAGCAGCGATTATTTCTGTCTTGATTCGTTTACATATCAAATTTCTAGACTGTGGGGAATCGAAAGTGTGGAAGCGTTACGCAATGATGACGCCATACAGCATTACATGCTACAGAAAGTTTCAAATGATGTCAAGCTAAAAGACATTATCATGTCAAAAATAGTGTTTAACAGAAGACGGAGAAAAATGAACACTTCAAAGAAACAAATACACATTTATTTTGTGTGTGTGTGTGTGTGTGTGTGTGTGTGTGTGTGTGTGAGTGTGTGTGTGTGTGAGTGTGTGTGTGTGAGTGTGTGTGTGTGTGTGTGTGTGTGTGTGTGTGTGTGTGTGTGTGTGTGTGTGTGTGTGTGTGTGTGTGTGTGTGTGTGTGTGTGTGTGTGTGTGTGTGTGTGTGTGTGTCACTTTTATTTAGAAATACTCGTGCACAGCGCCCCACCAATCGCACTTGTTACTATTTTTTATAGGCTCAACGAAGTGGACATGATTTAGATTGCTTATATTTCGTTCCGTGCCGTGTAGGTCGCAGAGTATATTTTTATTCAATGTCAACATGTGTCGTAGGTTCCGACTGAAGGCAATCAAGACGTTAGTCAAAAAATTTACAAGTGAGAAAGGTTTCTCATGTTCAAACTCCCATTTTTGCCCCAACACTTCAAAATTTACCTAAAACCGTCCAACTGTTCATTACTCTCACACATTATTCCTGCGTCAATGGTACGGAATAATACATTAGCTTTACCGAAATAAAATTTGAGACAATTAAAGAATTGTCCCTTCTTATCGTGTTTTTTCTTATGACAATCTAATATATACCAACACACGACTAATATTATTTATTCTAGCTGTACAATGTTTACACATTTTCCGGGATCAAAGATTACACAAACGATTGAATTCTCAGCTTCCACTTCTGCTTGTCCATCCAAAGATCTTCAATTTCTCCTTTCCTCAATATAGTCTGAATTTCTTCTATCCAGAATATATATATTCTTCTTCTTCTATATAGAATTTCTTCTATAGGTGGTCTTCCTCTTTCCTTTCTTCCTGATGGGGTCCATTCTATAATTCTCCTTGGTAATCTTTCCTGTGTCATTCTTTTCGTATGTCCTTACCATTGTAATTTTTTTGTTTGGATAAAATCAACAAATGAATATATTACATTCATTCTATCCTTAATGACTTCATTTCTAATTTTCTCACGTCTGGATACTCTTGCAGAACGTCTCCAAAAGTCCATCTCTGCTGTCATTAATTTTGTTCTTGTGTGTTTATTAATAGTCTAAACTTCTGAGACGTAAGTCATGATAGTTGTAACAATGGTTCTAAATATTTTGGTTTTAGTTTCCACACGACTAATATCTTTCCGTAATTAGTGTATAACTTATTTAAAATATGTTAATGTTAAAGTATAAAATTCTATATTTTATAAATAACAAAATATTATAAATTATTTAAATAAGTTAATTATTTATTGTTAAGTTCAATTATTTATTATTAATTATTATAAGTTATTTTGTATAAATTTTGTCACAGCGGCGTTGCTTTAAATTACCGTTTCGAGATCACGATATTTTATTACCGTTAAAAGTATCAAATACTTTTTAATTACCTTTTGAGCAAACAATTTACTTAAAATTTAATATTTACTCTACAGATTGGAAGTCAAATTTTAAATACAGATTTAGAATAAAACTCTACACATTACGATATATACAAGTGATAATTTTGGGGTTGAGTTTTTTTATAAGAAAAACTGGATAAACGGTTTTCCAGATCAGTTTAACTAAAATACGTTGTTAATAAAACTATACAAACACGACTTAAAAGAACCAACTTTAATAGTAATGATGTTAATTAATCGTTAATTAATGTTAATTAATCGTTAATTAATGTTAATTAATGTAAATAATGTTAATTAATCGATGAGGAATATTCCATGGGATGGTACTGAGAAATTACAGAAAATCCGGTCCACACATGTTTCTCAATCGAGTTAAAAATCTCACTAAAACATAAAACGTCCTAGTCAGAGACTCCTGACGAGGCATCGTAAACTCCTTACCAACAACCTCCTTATCGTACGCGACGACCAGATAACAACGACCTCGTGTTAGCAGAGTCGATTACTTCCTACAAAAAATACATTTTTAAACAGAAAAATGTTTAATTATTTGTTGCTTTACGGTCTAATTATAATCCACTGTTGGCAGTTAAAATTAGGATCGATTCGATTGTATTTATGTTTAATTAAATAAAGAGGAACGCATATTATACGCAGAACAAAATTTTAATTAAAATGGATTTATCGCGTGTACCTCTCTTCCTGAATATTATGCCTTTGCTCACAGTTTTTATTACTGCAAAACGTGGCTTTTGGAAACGAATTTTGGTTGTTTTTTAACATTTTTGTTAGATGTGAGTACTTCGGCTTGCCGGGCTGTACGGTGTTTTGTGCAAACGTTTCGGCCGTGGCTTCGACGCCCGTCTTCAGTGCAGAATACTGCAACACACTGACCGAGGTTCACAGTCAGTGACCACCAAACTGTGGTTAAGGCTAGTGGCCGTGATTTTTTTTTTCTTAGAGTTGTTCGAGTCTGGTCCTTGTTAGGGCCAGACTCAGGCTGTGGCCCCTGTGGCCGTGAGTAGGACACTCATATTTATAAACTTTTGGTGTCCGCACGAAGTTGTTGTCTGACACCATTCAGAAGAAAGGCGAATTCTTAATGGTTCGCCACAACTCGCGTCCAAAGAGCACTCAATGAGAGGAGCTCACCCCGCCGATTCATGATAACAGATGCATGTTCTGAAAGTCTCAGACAGAATTCTTGTTAGACGTGACCTCCTTCTGCTACTGGCTTCGTGTACTGGTCACATTCTCAGTTTTGGTCCACGTCGCTTAACGTTTCCGTGACCATTTGCTTTTTATGATTAGATTTTCAAAGATAATGTGTTATGGGGTATAGAAATTCGAACCCATTTCGTTTCAACTCGTTTTGAAAGACACCACACGTCAAACTATCCACATGTCTACACAATCCTCTCATCTTACCGAGGAATCTCGTTTCGAGAGTTTCTTCAGATCCTCCTTCCAATAGTTTACCCAAACTTCTACGATATAAACGTACCCAACATACTTCAAAGTTAATTAACATTAAAACTTTAGCAAACTAATTTATTTATTTATTAATTTATTTATTTGTTAATTATCTGCGTTTACTTCTAATAATTTAAGATATAAATGTCTGTTGATACCGCTGTCAGTTGGTGATATTGCTTTACCACAGAAAAACACATCATGCTTAGTCTGTAACTGTCACCAAGTGTGAACTTCTGTGAGTGTTCAGGTTGTCGTTCTATTGATTTAACAGCACGGTCGCATGCCGTGTTCGCCTCTGTCTGAGTTTGATTATCCACCCATATCCATGGGACGTAGGTGCACAAGATAGATTAGGAACCTGTTATCAACAGAGAGAAAGAAAGATAGACAGGGAGATACAGACAGACAGCTAGACAGACAGAAATTACGGAGAGGGACGCGAACTGTTATTTTGCAATAAAATGTCCTTGCGTCTTTTATATAAATTATGTAAGTTATGAAACAGAAACATCTAGTGAACCCTGGGATTAAGACATCACTAGAGACGTATCTGAATGTTCTGTTGTTTGTTGGCGACTTGCTTGTGATGCAAATACAGAATCTGCTTTTAAAAAAATTTGCTTTTAAGCTGCATCAGATTTTCAAACAATACAATATGTAACACTCTACTACAAAAACAAAGGCTATGGCGTTTCGAGCCAAGGAACCAATAATAACAAAAACAATGATTAATGATCAAATTGTAGAGTAGGTGAGCCATTTAAACTGTTTGAGAAATGATATTGGCTATGGTAGGAATTATGATTTTGACGTTAAGTTCGGTACGTTGCAGACGAATTGTGGGACAGTCAACCGTATATTTAGAAACAAGGTACGTCGGCAGTTCCTGTATTAAATACAAGTTCTACAAGTTCTAACAACAAGTTCTACAACGTTATAACAGTCCCTGTACTGTCCCATATGGGTGTGAATTATAGACAAAAACCAGAAAACAAGACAGTAAAATACACGCCTCGGAAATGGCATTCTTAAGAGAAGTTAAAAGCTGTTGTTCACTTGACCGTGTAAAGAATGAGCCCATATGAGAAGAATTACAAGTTTTTAACTTGAATGAAAAATAAAATATCGTTATGGAGAACCATACATGACATCCATGTTCTAAGATTTATATTTAAAATAAATTTCGAAATGAAATATTTCCATAGAAACTACTTCTTTCTACTTCTTGCTTCAGCCTTAACAACAGTACTGCGGTCACTAACGTATACTACCTCACGTTATCGCACGCGATTTTCACTGATGATGGCAGTCGATGGCACTCACGAAACGTCAGGTTTTGCAGAAGATATTGGAATACGGCCAAACAGCCCGGGAAGGAATTTTAACAACAAACTACATCTTTGTTGCCGATAACGTAGTACACATTGTAACGAAACTGATACGTAGGTGTTGGAATGCCACACGTCTGGAAGTCAATTTCTAGTTAGACTAATACGTACCTCTTTTGTTTATTTATGTTTGTTTATGTTTTTATTTAATTAAATTCTGTTATTGTTTTTTGTCGTTGTTTAAAAATGTTTTAAAATGTTCGATTAGATTTCTTCGAAACTTGTTTTATTTTGAAAGTACATTTTTATTTTTTATTAAATAATTGCTTACTTGAAGTGAAGTTGGCTAACCGCGTAGTGTTGATATGACAATCTAAGTTTAGATTTATTCAACATAAATTCAATTTGCCGCTGTCCGCGTTGCCATCCATTGCGAGATATCCACCTGACCTGTAATAACCTAGTCTACTGAAATAAATCGTCTGACTCTGATTTTGTCGTATAAAATTATGATTTATTCTCTGATAATATTCTTTAAATTGCTTTAAAAATATAATAAACTGTTCTTTGTTTAATTTTCTTTACAATATAATTTAGTTTTATGAAAATCTTGTCTCAGGGTTGGTTGTTCTGATTTACAATTATCAGAAGGATTAAACTTATTTTTTGGTTAAACTATTTACCTAAAATGTAGGTCCTTTTAGACTGCAGAATACCAATAAAACAACTAGACAACTTATACTACCATTATTATGATAGGGTAGTTGGAGAGTGATTACAAAATCAATTACATCTTAATGCATAACAGAAAGTATTATAGTCATGCTTGGTTCCGGCATTATAGGTTAACTTGTTGTATTGTCAATCGACAATGAACGTTAAATGAATTAATAATTCTTTTATAACACATAAAATATAAACACAATAAAATAATAAATTAATTCAGTGTTCCAGGAAGAATCATCTGAACAGTTATATTGGATTACTTCGATCAGGTAATCGCTTAATTATTAGAATTGTATTTCGCTTGGTATTAACTTCTTTCAATAATAAAGTAACGAAATATTGTAATAGTATTAGACTCTTTCTTAACTCCAAACATAAATTATATTTTCATTTAGCTTTTGTTAATTAATCATATCAATTGACAAGTCTCAAAATCCTAACTAACTGTTGTTAGTTTACCTTCGGTTTATATCTTAGTAACTTCATCCATATGGTAGTAATTAGGACACTCTTATTGTTTATATTGAACAAACTATCATCATCTTTATAACTCTTATCTACTAATTAAATAAAATTAATTTGAGAATTCTCTTTATAATTAACAACTTAATGAAAATAATAAGGTGCAATGCCCTTTATTCGTTAGTATGTACACATAGTATTAATGTTGTTTCGATAAAATATATCGTCAATTTCTTAGCTTCCTTAAATATAGTAAAAAATCACTTTACTCCCTTGTAATTCACGTAATTGCTATAGATTATACACTTAGCCATTCATGTCGCACTATTAAGTCTTCACTAAACTCCGAATAAAACGTTATAATGATTTTGCTAAAATGAGGTTATGTTTCCTTGTTCACATTTGATAACACGCACACAGTTAGGTTAGACTGTTGTTTTCTGGCGATGCGGAGCTGTCGTCTGCCTTGCTTCAGTGGTTATTCAAAAGTGTCCCAAGATGGTGTCCGTTTCTGCTGTTCTCGTTTGCATTCCTTGTAAAAATTATCGAGTTCTCTCTTTTGATTAGCTAAGGATCTTTACTTGAGCGCACATACCCCCCTTCGCTAAATTATTTAATTGTTACAACAAGCGTGGACCCTCGGATTTGAGAGTATAAACAGACGCTAAACATTTTGACATGATAATGTCTTTTGGCTGGCCATCATTTGAAAATTTCTGTAACGCTGTAAACTGTAACGCATCACGCTGCATGACGTCATTCTTGCGTGACGTCATTGGGATTGTTGTAAATAAACGTTTGTTTTGATACGTCACAATATATATAATGTGTTAAAAATAATATCACTGCAAACAATTAAACCAGATTTATAAAGCGTCCTGAAAGTTTAAAATCAAGTGTTAGCACAATTTACCAGCCGGGAATCGTTAACTAAAACCGCGACCGCTAACATGCTAACGTCGTCGCAGATTAAAGACCTAACAAGCGAACAACACTGCATAGCTGTAGATAGGTTATTGGGGTTATTGTCTCTAGTTAATGGTTGTCTTCGTATGTGATTCAGCTAACGATCTATTCATTAAAATATTTCTGTAAGTAATATATTATGTTTGTATAATATTAATTATATTAATTAGTTGTAGTATTTTATAATTGATTGATAACGTTGTGTTTTAAAAATAATTTACCTTAAATAATAGTTTTGACATGATAATTTTGTGGTTACTGACTGACTGATTGTTTCTTTTGCGCAAATGTTGCGTTTAACTGGCGGCTGAAAGACATTATCATGCTCTTAAGCTTTTACCATTTGGTAAACGGTACTGTATCTTTTTTTCCAAAATAAATCAAATAACTTTAAATTGATATAACTTTCTTATAACGCCTCTGATTGTGAATCTAAGCTTACTACGGTATGGCGAACATTTGGCTCTTAAATTAGAGTCGACACATGATATATTTTCGTCCATGATTAAGGTAGATATTGTTTGAAATTAACACTTTGTATTGTTTCTTAATAAATTTATTTATTCTTTCACTAACACTAACTAATAACAAATCACATCTCTTCGAGATTATGCTTTTCAAGTCCTTTTACACTCTTTACTTATCATCTACTTATTATTATTGACAAAATATATCTCCTATGCTAAGGTTGCATTAGGCTTATGATTCTATTAACTATATTGACTACATTTGAATATTTGTTTCTGGACAATTTCTGTTGTGTCCCAATTACACACACATTGTCAGTACAACTACTGTTTGCTTTAGTTACTGTGAATACATTGTTATTTCCTGGTTTTGAGTCTATTTAATCACCTCTATATTGTACTATAAGGTGTCTCCTTACTTTACTTCATTTTTAATTAAGTAGTGGTCTTTTAAGTCACTATCTTGTTCATTACAGTTATTACATTGTTTTTACAATCTGGTGTTTTTTACATTGGTTCATTCTCTTGTGTAGAGAACTGAGTAATAGTACTTGCAGCTAGTGTCATATAACAAATGTACTTAATTATTATTATTATGCCTTACGTTAGTGATAATAGTTATCTTACAATATTATATTAGTGATGTACCATCTTCCTTACTATACAGGTATCACCCTTTCTGTTTCTTTTTAATTTTACAACTGGTTTTATCTAAACTGTACATGGTGACTCCCATTCTGTCTGTTTTTGGTCATTTAGTTTACATTAATTATCATATAAGTACTACTCTAGGTAGTTTATCTTGGTATTGGTAGAAACCTTACAACCTCTACTTGATTTTTTGTCCAAGAGATTTTAGTTTAATTATGTTTTAGTTATTATTTCTTATTAATCTAAGTGGAAAATACCTGTATTTAGGTTATGTATCTTCCCACTCTAAAGCAACAATGGGTTGACTGAGCTGATTTTAATTTACACTTTTTATCTCGTTTTTACTAGTACTATGTTATTAATTATCACCTCTAATTTATTAATTGGTTCTTTTTTCTCTTTATTATCATTTTTTCATAACTTATTTGGTAATTATGACTGTAATTTGACAATTTAGGTTCTCTTTTAATTTACATTAATTCTGGACATAATCTGTTATCATACTGTTGTTTACAGCTTCTTATTATACTAACATTATTATTACTCTCAATTTCTTGGCTAATATTGGATGCCCTACTCATTTACTAGACTATTGGTCAGATTCATGTCATCTAATGTAGTCAGTTAGTGTTTTGGCTGTCTGTCATTGTCTCTCATTTTGTACTTCACTTGTGTTGGCAATTTATTTCACATTTGGCCTTCTTATCTCATAGTTAGTATAATTTCTTGGTTCTTCTTGTGTCACCATATTGATTGACATAATTTTATTTATTGTTTTCTGCTTTATAATATGTGTTCTTCTTTGATTCTTGGCTTCTTACTGACCGGATCTATTGGGTTAGTGGATCTATTGTATAATAACTATTTAATACTTTTCTTTCTTGTTATTACTATTATTACCATTACTGTATTAACTCCCGTGTTGTGAGTTCATTCTTTTGTTATTATTTACTTATGCAGTTTTCTGCTTGGTATTCTCATTGTAAATACTTCATGGGTCTTGTCCCACACAATTATTATGACATGTTGCTTATATTTTGATGTTCAAAATATCGTGGTTATATGTCTCATTACAACATATACAAAATTTCCCCTCCCACTTCAACTATAATTTTCATTTGTAGAAAATTACCCCCACCCCGTTCAACTAGCCTCTTCATTTATAGATATTTCATCTACGTTTCTACAGTGGATTATTATGATCTTCTTATCAGGATACTTTATTTATCAAAATTAAGTACTTTAGTCTTGTTAAAACATAAAACGTTGCAAGTAAATACCCTTTCTCCGTAACCGATCTTCACCAAAATTACTAGACCTTGAGATCTCTACAATTCAGGGTTTTATGCAAAATATTATTTGATTCTGTTTGAATGTGCGGCAGTTACCGTTCGTCATAAAAAAATTACCCTTGTTAAACATAAAATGTTGCAGGTAAACTACCCCTTTCCCTTAACCGATCTTCACCAAAAACGACAGACCTTGAGTACTCTACAATTCAGGGACGAATGCAAAACACTATTTGATTCTGTTTTAATTTGCGGCTGTTATCGTTTGCCATAGAAACAATTCTACACACAGACACACAGACACACAGACAGACAGACAGGCACACACACACACACACACAAACTCTTTTCGAAAAATGACTTTTCTTTGTGTTTTGAGGACAGTACAATCAGAATCAGCAGTTATCTCGAGAACGATTTTTTTCGCCATGACCATACTTGCATTACCTTATGGAACATGGAAGTAAAGATTATAAACAAAGGTGGAAAGAACACTTAGAAAAGATGTGAGATTCCAGACTGGCTAAACCAGTTTGTAAATACAAAAATATAGGAGACGTGCGTGGGTAAACCAAGGAAGAGATAACTGGAGGATCTCTGGAGGCGGAACAGACAGAAAATGGATAATGCGTTATGAATTTAAGTACAAAAGAAGGAATGTAAGAGACTGTCGGCCATTTTAATGCTGGGAGAGAGAAGAACTACTTTAGAGTAGAAATGTCATGAGAACTGGAGTCCTCAAGAAAGTGTGTATCTAGATGATTTCCTCAGATAAGTTAAAGTAAATAAACTACACGAAGCAGACAGAAGCTTCAAAGAGTTCTCTAGAAATTAGTCATTACATAATACCAAACGAAGATATAGTATGTTATCTAGTATTTATCATACATATACATAATTTTATTACTTTTCTTGTAGGTAATAAAACCTTTTTTTATGAAAAACTCATATATTTTGTACTTTATATCATTAACAAACATTACTACCAGATTAGTCTTATTTTTATGCACAATCTGGTATAAGTCTTATGTCAGACATTTGATTTGCATAAGGGTTATTTAATTTAATTCGTTTTTTTATTGTCAATTCATAACACAGATATTCACACGCGCACTCGCCATATGCCTATCATACGTTTGCACTATTTCACAACACTCGTATTTTTTTATACTGTCAAAAATTATCTTAATCAAACAATTCTGACATGATTCTTCCTGTCTATATTACAATGTTCCAACACACTTTGATTATCTCTCATTGAAACATCCTATCATATGTTAAAAGTGAAATTTATTATTTTATATGCAAATCTCACCCATTGATATATATATATATATATATATATTACTATAATACTTATAACTAATTTACCTCAAGATATACTTTTTTCCTTTAGGAACATGTTTCGGGAGATCTTGTTCTCCCATCTTCAGCCTTCGCCATCTTGTTTCTGGTGAAAGTGGCGAAGGCTGAAGATGGGAGAACAAGATCTCCCGAAACATGTTCCTAAAGGAAAAAAGTATATCTTGAGGTAAATTAGTTATAAGTATTATAGTATTATATACATCAAGAAACGGACTGTAGCAGAAAGTGATTGAAATATATATATATATATATATATATATATATATATATATATATATATAGTGCGCGATACCTAAAGTATATCTTGAGGTAAATTTAGTTATAAATATTAAAGTAATATATATATATTTTTTTTTTTAAATGCGTTTTTTCCTAGTGGAACGGTAACTAAGTAATTCTAAATACTTGAGTTTATCTGTTGTGTTTTCTAGCAATACATTTAATAAATGAACCGCTTAGCTTTTATACAGGCTTATTCTTTATAACTTTTTACAGCAACATTAATGTTCTTAATTAAGAGTTAAAAATCGTTCATTTCAATTTAAAAAAAAAGTTCTTAAAAGATAAAACTTGTATCTCAAAGTAATAATAATTATAAATAATTAAGATAAATACATTACTTTTGTAAAATTTTATTCAAATATACAGAGTTATGTTTTATGTAAATTACTTTCTCGAGTCGTTATAATTTATTATGCTATTTAAGAAAGTTATTCTCATAATACATTTTATACAACTTTAACGTATTGTAAACAAAAGTTTGAATTAAACAAATGGAATTACAGACTGTCTCCGTAACAAGGAAGTATATCTGTAATTTGCTTCACACAAACGGAAACAAGTAGAGAATGAAAAACAAAGGGAGACAAAACTTGAATAAGGAAAACTACAAGTAAGTAAATTCATTCTTCTTTTATAAAGAATAAGATATTATAGTGTATCTGGTTACTTGTATGTATTACTGGTTACTCAAAGTATTAACTAAAAATCTACCCCTCTGCTCAAATAATTTACATAATCTATTATACATTAGCGCTGTGATTTATTAAATACCACTCTGGCAAGCTTTTGCTTGATTGTAAATGAAGAAACGTTAAAAATGTACCACTGTGTAAGCACGAGTTCTCTTCACAAATATTTACTCTCTGCTTCAGTATTTAGTTCATATTTTTGTAAAAGCTTGTATTACACGTCTCTGTTATCGGTAACACAACACAATCAAAAGTTATATCCTTCCTCTCCGGTGCCATATTAACATATTATATGTAGACATATAACATATTATATGCCATATTATTGTAGAAAACTGCACTGTAATCTGTTTTTCTTTTCTGTATTAAAGCTCTACGATCTTTGTTAAAGCATGATGTTTCCCATCTTAGAAATTTGCTCCTACCATATTCCTCTATGCCTGCCAATCTTACCTGCAGACCTTATCTAATTCATAAAGTTGTAAACAGTTTTAAATTAAAAATCATCTTTTGCAAATCCAATTCTTCTTATTTAAATTTTTTAACAGGCTTACGAAAATAATATTTGTCTAGAAATATGGAAGCGATATTGACAAAATAGCATGTACCTCGGTTCGGTAAACACTTTTATTATTAATCCGGCTGTACAATGTTTACACATTTTACGGAACCAAAGATTACAGAAGTGATTGAGTTCTTATCTTCCACTGCTGCTTGTCCATCCAAAGATCTTTAGTTACTCTTTCCCTCAATATAGTCTAAATTTCTTCTATCCAGGTGATAGGTGGTCTTCCTCTTTTCCTTCTTTCTGGTGGGGTCAACTCCATAACAATCCCCTTGGCAACCTTTCCTGTGCCATTCTTTTCGTGTGTCCATACCATTGTAAATTTTGTTGTTTGGATAAAATGAATGATTAAATTTTTTACATTCATTCTGTCCGTAATTACTTCATTTCTAATTTTCTCACGTCTGGATACTCTCGCCAAACGTCTCCAAACGTCCATCTCTGCTGTCATTAATTTTGTTCTTGTGTGTTTATTAGTAGTCCAAATTTCTGAGCCGTAAATCATGATATTTCTAACAATGGTTTTAAATATTTTGGTTTCATTTTCTGCCTTAATTTGCTTATCCCACAGGATTTCATTTAATGTAGATATTAGCCATCTTTCCAAAATTAATTCTGGATTGTATTTCTTTGTCTTGCTTCCCACTAGCCGTAATTTTTACTCCTAAATACTTCCTACACTATTCCTCTGTGTCGGTAAATACTTAATATGTGAAAAACCTATCGAATTACAAACGTCAATTTTTTTTTTTATTTACAGTAAACGACATATCAACAATACAAACTGATTTGCTTACACGCTACCTGAACGGTGTACACCGAGTCGTGTGTGTGGACGGACACTGACTTACAATAAGGCAGAATTAATATATAATATAGCATAACGTTACTCCGCAAAGTATGATATTGAAGCAATTGTTTAAAAAGTTATTAATTATGAATGAATACGAGTATTTAGACGAGCGGTTTGAGTCGTCTTTATAGTACGTCAGCTTCTTTTTACACCCGAGGAAGGAAAATCACTTTGTTTTACTCAGACACAGCGGAAACAAAGAAAGACTGCAAAGAGTACAATAAGTCCCAAGGCATAGAAACAGATACAGTATAGGATAAAATAAAATATTAGAAACAATTTAAGAAAGTAGCGAGAATGTATGGGTGTGTGGGGGTGGTCTGCCGTCGGTGTGTCTGTGTATTCTCCTGTATGTGGAGGTATACAATGTGATGTTATCAAGTAATAAGCTACACTCGGAGCAAATCCAACGGCTCACAATGGCTTACGGCTTATCTGCAGTACCGGTTAAATCAGTACATATCAGACACAGACAGCACATTCGTTGCCACAGTTCCTAATGCCAGATGCACCCTTGATCAGTATGACATATTCTGTATGTACCAGGTCATATTAACCTTCTATTCCTACCATGGTTGATTAAAAGTAAAGAAAAAAGATAAGTGCTTGTTAATTCACCTTAATATGAAACTCAAATTTCAATTATAAAAAAAAAACAAAGAACACATATTATCTGACCATTAAAACAAAACTTAAAATTTACTGTAGATACGTGAAAAGACATACTTTTTCAATCAGATTAAAATGTAAGCTTGGGAAACAGTATCTAAACAAAGCCTCTGCAGCTAAACAGAAACATAGCACTTTGTGTAACTTAATGGTCGTAAATCAAAATTGTCAGTAGAAAATAAACTAATTGTTTGTAAAGCTATTTTCAAATTTACATCCTACCATAAATTGTTACAATTGAACAATGCAAACATTTTAATAGACCTAAAACAATCTGTTAAACACATATCGGTTACACATGATTATTTCTCTCCGAGAAAGTAGAAACCAGATACTTTGTAAAAAACTCTACGCTAATTCAGAATATATATCATAATGAATCTGACGTATACGTTATTTTTACATGTGATTAACCTGTTTCCAAGGTTCAGGTGGAAAACACTTTGAACATTTTAAGCGAGTTGTTGACAATATTGATCACAGCTTAATTGATACAATTGATTTCCCAGTCAGATTTATTAAATAATTACTATTTCTATGCGTCAAATTGATGTATTAGTACTTAAAATAATTTTACACCCAAGACAGGGCTTAAATATGGGTCCTTCTTTCTCACATAAATTAGGCTAATACTTATATAGAATGGCACAAAATTACATTGGTCAACAAAAACGCCAATGAATCTAAGTTGTCACTTATATATCAAGGGGATATCAAGTGGTAAAACTATCCGAGTCCAAGTTTTAATGATTTTTAAACATGTTTCAAAAGCGACCTGTTTTAAGCAATTCCCTCTTTCTTTTTAATTTTGATACCCATGTAATCAGTTAAAAAACTATATTAACAATAAAATTTTGTAATGAAAATCAATTTTATGATCGTTGCATTTGAAAACCTTAAATTTCAGTTTTTCGTAAATTCACATGATTGATCTTGGGTAGATTTACCAATAACGCCACGATATGTTGACACTTTTGTTGCTTGACAATACAACAGAGAATAATTCCCAGAATTCCTACCCAATATTAACAGTAGGCCCTATAGAAGAGAGCATAAGAATAGAGTCAGAAGTAAACAATGCGCAATCATTCCTTAACATTCGGTTAACCGCTGTAAGGACGTAGTCGACACTATCTATTAAAATACCGCATACACAATAGCACGTGCATTATCAAAGTTTCTAAGCATTTCGTGCCTGAAAATAGAGGTGTAAATCCGAAGTTTGCATGCTCATACAGTGAACATTTAAATTGATCTTTTAAAGCTCGATTAGGTAATGTATTTACAAATTACGTCCCGTAATAAATATAATACGAGATATATTAAAAAGGGCTTCGGTAATAAAAAGGCTTTAACGAAGAAAGAAGTGTCCTGCCATATATATTAGTGGTATTCACAAAAGCAATAAAAACATAGCCGTTTTCATTAGGATTACCCACTGAAATATAACAATATGAAATATAACAACACTGGAAAGTTGTTATGAATCACTGAACTTACAAGTCGCAAACATTAATTTTAAAATGTCGTCTATCCTGCGAGCGTAGGGACACCTAACTCGGCAAAATATCCAGCTTCGGGGGAAAGGTTTCTAATTTCCCATGAAAAAAAGCGGTCGCTGGCAATCCATCACTCCTGTCTTAGATTGTCAGTCAGTTCACATCCTTTATAGGTTTATAACTAATGCCTCTGGTAAGCCTTTTATTTGCATTTTGCACTTCCTCGCATGTGCTTTAGTATGACGGCGTACACATTACTGACAGGCCAGTACCTTGTTTTTTCATTGTCTCCGATATTGATTTTTTTTTTTTTTTTTTTAGTATTACAGTACGATTTACCATATGACAGAGTATTATTAACTTAAAATAATTTCAACTTAAGTATTATTATTACCTCTAGCATTAGTTCCAATTTGAATTAACCTGAAGACGATTGCAGATTTTAGAAGCCGAAAGATATTTTGTTCTGTAAAACTCTCGGTCATGAATAGATCAGGAAACATTGGTTCACAGGAATTAACAACCCGTCAATGCCTACTTTTAAACAAGTCTAGTATTTGTGTTAACATTGTTGCATATTAGTAAATTCTGTATTTGAACTGATGGCACAAGAATCGTTTATAAGACGTAGGGGGAGATTTCTTAGCAGGAAACTGAATGCCTGTTTTGTAAAACACATGTCTTGTAAATCAGAAGATAGCGCAGTATAAAAAATAAACTATCGAAACGCTGTAATAATATTTTCGAGAAAAATATATTATTCATTATTATCAAACAAGCAAACACGTCTATATACGTATATTCTAATATATGTATCTAAGTAATGTAGATTAGGTCATATTAATAGTAAACATGTAATAATAAATTATGAAGTATAATTACATTTGATTTGAGTGCGCAAAGATTGGACGCCTTCACCACACACACTAGTATTTTGCATTTAAGTAGATAAACCTTGAAAAATAATTTATGCAAACCCTTCTTTAACACGACAGTTACCTGAGCCACTATTATTTACTGTCTACAACAAGCCTCCAAACGCTATTATTAATCAACACTTTATCAACGAAACGAAGGAGCTAGTATTGTTAGATGTTGAGTAAGTAACTCTTTGGGCCAATAGTGCAAATAAATAAAGCCGTCTAGAAAACACAGAATTTCAACTGATTAAAATGTCTCATCCTAGTCCACAATAAACAAGCTTAGCAAACACTCTTTAATCAATGTCTAATCTTATTTCTTCTACTACAAGCTGATGTGTTCCTCTCACAGTTTTGACGCAATGCGAGTATATAAATTTTTTGTTTGACAACGTAAATATAAATGCAAAAAATTTGATGGTCTTCAATTTTCCTCTACTTTTTTGCTATAACAAACTCTTGATTACTGCTACATTTATTGTAACCCAGATTTCTCACCCATACAAAAGAAAGAGAATGACCATTACTTTGGAGAATATTAAAAAGGTTCCGAATTGGTTTCTTGTAAGACTTTATTCCAAAAATAATTTTGGAAACTTTATATTCATATCACATTTGTACCACAAATTAGAGTCTAACTATTGAAAATGACGTACCTGTACCAAAACACAATCTTCTGTTACACAAGTTTACACCTGCTAGGTATGTTTACACGCAAGTCAGTATGTCAGTCTTTTCAAAACATGTTTCCACAAATTACAAAATGTATAATCTCACCTAACATCCATACCCTCAACTGCGCGTCTGTGTTAAATATAACGCAAACTATTATTAAACAACTGATGCTTTGAATGCGCAATATTTCTTACTCCGAGTTAAACGAATCGCAAATTAAATACACAAAGTTGTTTCTCAAACTGTCACAAAATATTATATTAACTTGTATTTCTCTCTGTAATAAATTAACCTTATAGTTTATGAAATGCTGCATTGTATACTGAATTAATGTTTTCTGAATACAGTTATGAATTAAATAAATGAAAACTATCTTGGCAACAAGAGCGTGTACTTTTAATGGTTTCCTTGTTACAAAGAGAAAATGAAGAAGTTAGGAGGAACGATCTCCTGTAAATGAAGAGGCTAAAAATAAATTAAATATACAAAACTTAATGCAAGAAATGTAAAATAGTTTCTTAAAGTTCTACAATTTAGTATAAGACGTATTCAGCTCACCGAGTAATTTATTTAGATGTTATAGTAGCAAACGTTTCATTAAATTTTGAAAATGGAGGTAAAATAATGTTTGCTTATGAACAATTCACTGAATATTTGATCTAGAATAATTTTGTTATTTGTGTTTACAAAATCTCGTATATCAACTAAGATCAGCTCTTGTTAACCAGTCTAACATTACCTCTTTACTCCTCACACAGGTTGTACAGTTTTACAACGGTTATTTGACTATTACTATCTCTAGGTAGCCTTATCGTGCTTCTAGTAAACTCTTATGCCTGAAAATACTACTCTAGTACTATTTAAATATCAAAATAGTTTAAGAATTTGTCAAATGTTTAAAAGAAGTCGTTTTATTTATTTCGGTATTACTACTTAAAAAAAACTTGTTAACGAAAAACAAACTTACATTATCACGTTTTCCGGCAAGAAAGTGCCACAAATTAAGGCGCAATTTATGCAAAACTGATATACAAGTGTCACGCTTCTTGAACATCTACAATTCCGTATTTGGTTTACAAATACAGTAGTATAAATTAATTCTTTAGGAAATAATCATTTTAAAGTCTATTTACTAAACAACTAAATGTCGTTATTTTTCAGTAAATGAAAAATTATAGTTTTATAATAAAAATTGTTGTTCCGCAAACAATAACGGCACGATAAACAATAAATCAATTATAAATTGCTTTGCAATTTATAAAGGTTTTATAGTGTTTTATAGCGATTCAATGCTATCATTTGAAAAAGGTTTCTTTGAAATACGTACAAACACGATTAAAGAACCAATACAGAAGGTATTTAGACTTCAGAATTTTATTCTTACATATCATATAGAACTAAAAAATATAATCAATAGATTTTTAAAGTCGATGATTACCACTAAGTATGTCTTTTCTCTATTACTCAAGATTATTATCACACACAATTAAAATAATTATAGCATCTATAAGTTATTATTGAACAACAATATTAGAGTTGAAAATATTAGTTACGAGGAAAACCACAATAGTGCCACATAAGGAAGATAAAACCTACAGTATTTATTAATATTATTTGTTATTTATGAGTTACTGCCCGGAATTGGGGGGGGGGGCCGAGAAAACTTTGAGGTGCCATAACAATCGATCTGCCTCGCACGTGAATTTAAGGACAACGGTAAGACAAAGTATTGTCCTTTTAGGTAAAATGTGATATGTGATATAATAAAATGTGATATAATACTATATTTAATTAATGTACGGTTTCCAGAAATTATAAAGAAGAGTCTAACATTACCTCTTTTACTCCTCACAAAAATTAGGATTGCCTGTTACCTACTCGTAGGTCGTTTTACCAGGCATCAGTCTGATAAATTCTTGTGCCTGGAATTGATAACGTACTAACTTAAAACTATTCAAAAACTAAAAATAGTCTCATAATTTATTACATTCTTAAAGAAAGGCGTTTCTGTGTATAGTAATTAATAAGAACTTGTTAGCTTGTGAACGAGAAAACATTGTCATTACGAAGTTTTC